>JAJIYU010021372.1:0-10111 GCA_030144865.1 Tinospora cordifolia | reverse complement strand
CTATTGAATTTACTCTAAGGCAAGTGGTATTGAAAAATAGAAAGTCAAGTGTGTGTCGCTTGTAAAGTAACACCGGTCCGACCCGCCAATTGGTTAAGTCCACCGTCAAAAGGAACATTGGTTATGTCCAACTCTCAAATCAAAGAACGTGGGGGTTGGGGTGTTACAGCTATAGTACCATCAACAAAACAGTGCGCTACAGTATCGCCGACAAAATAGTACCACTGCAGTTGTTTTGTTTCTAGTGAACAGTGCGCTATAATGTCGTCGATTGTCTTTTTTTAACCCAAATTTTTCGAGTATTACAACCATGTATAGTCATAGTGATCCAAATGGATACTACGGGTGTTCTTTATATATACTATGTGTATATGAGTTTCATATACTATGTGTATATGGGTGTAGCACAAAATACTTGGAACATGGGCAAGGGACCCTAGATCTAATGGAATGTGACATAAAGAATTGTCTTTCCACTCAATGGGAGGTATTTTGATAAGAACATCAAGGGATTAGACCCTCTTTTAGTCTAATATACAAGTAAAGTTAAGAAACTGTTTGAAACGCCTAACGTATGAAAGTGTTTGATTTTGAATATGTTATTAGTTTGAATTAGTAACTTTGTTATTTTTGGAATGATACACTAGGTTATGTGCTCACTCTTCTTGTTTTATCTTTTCAGGAAATTAAATTACATAATGAAGCTTATTAAGGATTTAGATCGCTTATTGTTAGAAAGGTTATATTTTTATCTCTAATGTAAGGGCATGTTGTCCAAGTTTTGAATAAGTTAGACTTCTGCTAAAATAGTTTCTATTTTAGAGTTACGTACTCTCTTTTCTTTTAATAGTTTAAATTCAAGTAATGTACTTGTCTCATTTAATTCAAATATTGAATAAAGAAAAGATTCTTTATCTCTTTGTGTTGTCATATTGAATTAAATTAAATAAACTGGGTTATGTGCTCATAATGTTCAATAAGAATTGAGATAAATGAATTAGAAAGACAAGTTATGTACTTATAATATAACATTGGCTTGGCCCTCCTTGTGGATAAATCTTATTAAAAGTCTCAAAGGTTGGGGTTTTACAATATGAGTAGCCAATTTATCAATATTACATGTTAGTCATAATGTTCTCTATGTAGTTGAAATAAATGTTCAATGTCATAAAAATTGGGCACTCTCAAGTATTGAGACATGTAAATCTCAATTATACATCGAAAAAACTTTTACAAACACTCAAGTATTGTGGTTTCACCAATCCTTATATACTCGTTGTAATGGTCACTCAGTGCTCCATATGCTAATTATCGAATAGTCACTCAGTGTAATGGTCACTCAGTGCTCCCCTTTTATCAATTGCATCTACTTTCATTTGAAAATTACTTTGAATGATGTTCGATTGAGTCAAAAATTTAAAGGAATAACTCTTCTTTCATTCGAAATTTTCAACGAAATATATTTGAACGATAGACTAGGTTATTAAAAAAAAAAGACATTGAATTGACACTCATGACCAACGCTACACTATCAATTGGAAAACGTTCACTAGGATGGTCCTACAACTAGAACTTGCAGATATTTGTTAGCTACATCAATTTTCTAGGATCCTTATAATGTTATCATCAGTGTCGTCCATCATTCATCAACTAACACTTTTTTAATCTCTTTTATAAGAACCGGATGGATATTGAGACATTTTGGAGTGAGCTTGGTATATTGATTGCTGATATAGGCTATGTTTGTTGATGAGCAAAAGGTATGAGGTAGTAAAATTGAAAAGAATGAGAGATTGAGTGGGCATGAGTGAAAATGTGAGGAATGGATTAATATTTATAGGAAAAAAAATATAAAAATAAAAAAAAATAATTACAAGAAAAAAAAAATACCAACTTATATTGGAGGGATGGCATATCATGATGGGTGATTAGTACGCCATTGGCCTTGTTCTTATAAATTTCATTCATGATATATATTTTATAACTTATATTTATACAAGTTATAATCATTTATAATTAATTAATAAAATTAATTGTAAAATTAAAGTTTATAATCATTAGACCAGTCGATAATATTGATATAATTTAATCATTTTTGTACATCATGAGTGTATAAATAGAGGTACAGTGAATGTAAAGATAGATCAAAAATTAATAAAGTCTAATGATTATGAAGATATTTTTTTTTTCCTATTTTTCAGTTTTTATCCGAAGCACGTCTCCTTTCCTTTTGTTTTGATATTTATATAATTCTCTATTTTATTTTACAACACGTTATCACTAAGAAAGCCCTAAAAATGGAAGGAAATTACTCTAGTAAATTAAAAAGCTTAAAAATAAAAAAAATTTACTTGCCTAACTAGATTAGATATATTAGCTTTAAATTTTACATTATTTATTTTATTTAATATTAAATTATTTAATATTATTATTGTTATTATTATTATTCCTTTTTTTCTTCACACAACATAAAATAATATTGAGCTTGGAATTGTTTTTATCAAAATTTTTGTCTTTTTTCGGAGAAAATATTTGACAGCATAAAGCTAAAAAGAAAAAAAAAATTCCAGCCAACATTTTAAAAGAAAATTTATTATGTGGTTGATTGCAACTCAAGTTGTAATCTTGCAAAATATAAATATATGTGATCTTTTGATAATTATGGTTGATTACACTTAAAGTTAATATCTTAATGAGCTATAAAAATTTGTGATCTTTATTTTAAAATATTATAATCAAATACATTCGAAGTTCCAAGATCAATTATATTAGGAAAAAAAAATGATGAAAACATTATTATGTACCTTTAATATGCTTGTGAAGTAGCAGCAAAATGAAGGTGATTTCACCTAGTTTGACGCTAGGACGATTTGTCCTTCTACGAATTGGACGAATAGAGTCACCATGTCCGTCCGATAAGCACAGAACAGAGTGTTTCTATCTACTATCCCAACACAGACAAATAGATTTGCTCTTTTTGGACTTTTTTTTTTTAAATATTTTAAAATGATTTCCCTTCATTTACATATTTTTTTTAATAATCCAACATAAAAATAAAAGTTATCATATGTTGGTATATTTTAAAAAATAAAATCTTTAAACTTTTTTTCACCAGTGTTCTCCACTTATTTAAATCATTACACTTTATGGTTTTGAAACTCATGTATTAAAAATAATTTAACATATTCAAATATTATTATCAACTAATGCTACTAATTTTAAATTTTTTTAGATATAACACCTAAGAAAACAACTGGTTTTTTTTTTTTTTTGTTTTTCACCTTTGGCACCTAGCACAAGTGGTAGGGGAATAAGATCAATAGTGTCTAATCAACGAACGGTAGTGGCGCAACGAGCACAGAAGATAACAGAAATGGCCAAGCAAGATAAATATGTGCCAAAGGTGTAAATGTTTGTTTAGAAAAGACAAGATACAAGGGTTGATAATAAAGGCTCTTCGAGTATAGACAGTGCCAATCCATGTCTTGATGGACCTGTAGATTTATTTGTGCTTACTCATTTTAAGAGTTATAGCCTATCACATATGACAAAATGAGAATTGTAAATTTTAGCGTTATTAGATTGTAGTCACCAAATTAAATCAGTTTTGCATTAAATTTGATTATACACAAAAACATACACACACACATGTAGAGACGCAATCAATTAAAATGCATCAACTATGATACCCAACTCAGTTCATGGGACACCACTCATCACCCTAGAAAGGTGATTGTAACGCGTTTATGAAGAATATTGGTCTCTATTCTTTAATTTATGCCACATATCCTCAAGCATTGAGGTTTTTAATTAATTTATTTATCAAGAGGTGGTAATAAAAAACTAATACATTTTACGTATCATTTAGCAAAATGACTCTAATTCTCGATGATATTAATGTTTTACTACACATACCCGGGCTAGGCAAGAACGTCAAATCAATTGTCCTTCTTGATATCCTACCTCATAGATCATTGAAAATTCAATCTTTGTGAGAGTGTTTGATGGTGAAGCAGCTTTGCTCAAATGGAGTAGCTATCTCAGTGTGTTGAAGCACAAGTAATGTGTGGAATTTATTTGTTGATGTCTCTAAAACACGTAGAGATGAGCCTAAGTACTTCATCAACTTCTCATATGTTGACTCAACTTGGTTCATTGTATTATTGTTGAAATGCTTTATTGATCCCTCTAAGCTGTGTAATACCCTAAATCCTCTGTACTAAATTAAATAAAATTTATCATTTATTCGGTGAAATTTGGGTGCAAAATGAAACCGAGCTCATTTTCATTTTGGGGCTAAATTTGGCAGGTTTCCAAAACTTTCATTTAGTGCCCCTTAGGGACCCAAAACAACTTGAAATGAAATAAGGTGACATGAACTAACTAAGAGGACAAATATCAAAAAATTAGAACAATTGGTCAAGGTTAAGGTTTTCATTTGCCAAACGTCCTTCAGGGGTCCAAATGAGAAAGAATTGTCATTTAGGGTAGTTTAGGAGATCGAAATGACCCGAAATGAAACAAAATAGCATGAACTAACAAAATGAATGACATATCTAAAAATTAGAACCATTGGTCAAGGTTAAGGTTTTCATTTGCCAAATGCCCTTCATGGGGTCCAAATTAGAAAAAATTGTCATTTAGGGTACTTCAGAGGGATCGAAATGACTCGAAACGAAATAAAATGACATGAACTAATAAAATGAATGACATACCCGATAATTAGAACAATTGGCCATAATTTGGATTTTCATTTGCCTAGTGACCTCAATGAGTCTTAAATAAGGAAAGTTTTTGAGGGAAAATCACCTTGGGCCAAAACATACCTTAAAATGTGCATTAGGTTCATGTGATTCCAAAACTATAGGATATAAATCGTATTTTCATGTAAATAAGGAGATATTAATTTTTATTTGATTTTTGTGAACCCATGAAGTCATGACCACCCCTAACATGTGCAAGTCACATGGGAGGAACACCATGATTATATGCACCCTACCCTACCTTAAGCTCCATGGGACGTGTCCATTATTTGAAACCATGAAGAATTATCTCATGTGGCATGTAAATGATCAAGTATGCCCACACCTATAGAAACCATGAAGAATGATTCCATGTTCCAAGATAAATGATCATGTATACTAAGGTTACATATAAAATGTCTCATAAGTGTGTGTGTGGGCACACATGTGACAAACCCAAGATAGAAGTTTAATGAGAGTGACTGATTTAAAGAGATATAAAAAGATTCCTTCACCTAAAAAACTTAGAAAATAGAAATTTGCCTCATGCTCATATGTGGAGCCAAAAAGGGAGAGAATACAAGGGAAATAAGAAACATTCCAAAGCTTTATTTTTGTGTGCTCATATTAGAAAATTAATTGATTTTATGAATCACAACATATTAGAATGTTTTCCTACTAATAGAGGACGTCCAAGAAAGATTAGAATGTATTCTAAACCTTTAATTGTATTCACACACATAAAAGAAACAAATAAGGTTCAAAGATTTTGCTCACACTTGGATTGGAAACCTTAGTGGTCCTACTTGTCAACCATGAGCACACTTGCCTTTCTCACCTAAACCATCCCCTTATGAGTTTGGAAACATGCCCAAACATGGTGAGGTGCCCTAGATGCCCCATTATGCTCATGAACACCTATAAAAACCCCCTCTTATTCACATTCATCTCATCCCAAAGCAAAAAGTTGACACTTCCCTTTTTATTTGTTCTTGCCCTCTCTTTGGCACCTCTTCTCACTCTCTTTTCTTTTTTGTATGAGAATTTCTTATTTTAGTGTTTTAAAGAGTCGTTGAAGTATTTTTGTTAGTGATTAGAAGTTTTAAAAGTGGTGGATAAGGGGAACCTCTGCCGGATTCTACAAAGAAACTCGAATTAAGGTGGAGGGAATTTCTAGAACTCCTTCCTTACTACTTCAAGTCTTTAGTATATTTATGTTTGTTTTTAGATTTCAGCATGTTTATATTTCAATTTGAAGCATGTTTGATAAAGTTTTATTTTCAATTTAACATGTATTCATATTTTAATTCATACATGATAGCATAACATGCTTAGGCTTATTTTTGAATTTTGAAGCATGCCATGTATGTTTCCATGTTCTCTTGATTATTTAAATTCTGATATTAATTGTTATGATCTTGTTTCATATTTATTTGAAATTAAATATGAGAAAGTGAAGATAACAACCACATATCATCATAGTAGTCTAAGTGATGCTATGTGTGTTCTTTGCATATACTTAGTGTATATGAGTAACATCACTAAGTGTGGATGTGTTTTAAAATACTTGGAATGTAGACATGTGATCCTTATTTGCAATGGAATGTGACAAGATGAATGGTCATTCCATCCCAAAATAGGAATGAAGAACATCAAGGGATTAAAAACACCTTTTGGTCAAATATACAATACTAAAAAAATATTGTTTGAAACGCTTAATGTTTGTAAGTGATTGAAATTGGATATACTTTTGATTTGAATTAGTAAATTAGTAGTTTGATGAATGATCCACTGGGCTATGTGCTCACCCCTTTTATTTTTCAGGAATTTGAAATACATGATCAAGCTTACTAAGGGATTAGAAACTCTATTTTTAGAAAGTTTCTATGTAAGGGCATATTGCCCAAATTTGGAATAAAGACTTCCGTTGAATTTTGCTTTTAAATTTTAGATTTATGTACTCCCCTTTCATTATTTGAATTTCAAGCATGTATCCTTTTATTTTATTCAATAAATAAAGATTGAAGTTTTTCTTTTATCGCTCTTGTAATAGTCATATTAAATTAGAATTAAATTATTTAGGTTGTGTGCTCATTGAAAAATATTATGACTTGAGATAATAGAAAGTGATGCAAGTTGTGTACTTGTAAATATAACATTAGATCCAACCTCCCTTGTGATTGAGCTTAAACCTGTCTCTAGGGGTTGGGGTGTTACAACCACAAATTGGTCTTGAAATTTTTCCAACCATTCAATCCACACATACCCAATAACTTCAAGGTAGTCTTCAAATTCATTGCACATTAATTTCAACTTTTCTTCATAAAATGTCTCTAAGTCAACCTCAACTAACTCAAACCATTTACCCATGAAGGAGAATGTCAAACACTAAAATTATTGATTAGGAACATCTTCCTTGCTTTGGCTAAAACATTTTTATTGATATGCCAACTACTCAAAAAATCTTTCACACAAGGAAAAACATGACCAATAGCATTGACAAGCAATAATTCCTAATTAGTTACAATAATTTTTTGCTATTGTCACATATCAAGCAAATCCTTCAACTTCTCAAGTGTCCAAGCATTGTGTTCTTTTTTCTCTTCTTGAAGTACACATGAGCCATAAAAAATGTCATATTGGTGGATTTTGAACAATGGATATTGATAAAGGTTTGTCTTATAAAGTGCAATCCCATTATCAACAACCTTGGTGTAACGACCCTCAAATTCAATTCCAAATTTGTATTTATTAGGAATTCACAAGTTGGTTGTGAGAAAATAGAATTCTAGGAAAAAAACATTATATAATGATTTATATATTTTTGAAAAAAATAATAAATAAATAAACAAATGAATATATAAAGATATAAATGAGTTGTTGGAATATATATATATATAAGAAGTTAAAAAAAAAAAGAGAATTTGGTGGCACGAGTATGGAAGGCAAGAAGAGAGGTGGCATGATCATGGAAGGCAAGAAGAAAGGTGGCATGAGCATGGAAGAAGTGGGAGAAGTGGCATACAAAGGCTGCTAGATGGCAACACTCATTTGAAGTGTAAAAGAGACCCAACACATTCAAGCACTTCACCTTCCATCTCCTTCTCCATTTTACAGCAACAAAAATAGTGTAGTTTCTTCTTCTTCTTCCACCCAACGTTGAAGACCTATAACTCTTTCAATTCTCAACCAAATTGAGTGTTCTTTAGCTTGTTGAAAAGAGGAGAACAAGGAGAAGAACATAATAGAAGATCAACTCCTAAGGAAAACTTTCGGAGAGTCGAAATCAATTGCATAAAGTGAAGGTATACTTACTTCTCTATGCTAAACTTGAGTTCCATACATACCTTTTCCCATGTTTGTACGCACATGAGTGTATAATCATGCAAACAATGAATTAAGAAGTTGTAATTGGTCTGAAAGGAAGCCTTTCATGGAAGGAAACCATCCCCAAACTGTGACTAAGTGCTTAGAAATGGTGAAGAAACCCATGTCAGAAACTATCTAACACCTAGCCAAATTTTCTAGCGTAGAAACAGGGGCAATGTGCCTATTTCACGATCTTATAACTTTGGATTGGGTGAACCATAATAAACAAGGCCTTGATAATCTGAAACAAGGATATCTCATGAACACATTGAGCCAGGAACAAAAGAATTTGGTGTTGGTTTGATCACCCAAACCATGGAACGAACATGCCTACTTGTAACACCCCAACCCCCGCATCTTTAAGCATTTGACACGGCCACCACTCTCTTGAAGGTGGACTAAACCAAATGGCGGGTCGGGCCGGTGTTACATTTAAAAGTGACACACACTTGACTTTCTTTCTATTTCACTTATTTCATGCCTTGATTGTATTGAATAGAACATAACTTAAATTTAAAAATAAGGCAATAATAAAAGAAATAACTGAAATTCATAAACTCAATTAATTAAATAAAATTGAGTACATAATTTGATCTTGAAGAAAATTATTACAGCGGAAGATTCAAAACTTGGGCAACATGCCCTTACATAGAAATTAAAAACCTTTCTAAATAAAAAGAGCCTAACTAATTTTCGTGGTCTTTATGTAAATAGAAGGAAGGGTGAGCACATAGCCCAGTGGATCTTTCTAAACATCTAAATCATTATTTCAATTCAAACAAACCAAGCACATCAAACACTTTTGTACATTAGGCGATTCAAACAAATTTCTTGTTTATGGTTGACATTTGGACCGAAAGAGTTTAATATCTGTGTTCCACATCGTGGGAAGAGAGAATGACAAACGAAAACTCAAACCCCAATATCTATGAAGTGGGATCACTCTTGGAAACCTAGTTTGAAATCGTCAATGGTAAATCGACAAGCCGGGTCGGGGGGTGGAACACACACGATGACACTATGCAATCCATCATCGCGCCAGTACGTGGATTGGATCATTATTTAATCTTTTCTTAGTTAATAAACACACAATATCGAATTAAACCATCGATGCAACATACACAAAAACATGAATCATTAAATATTTATTCATGGCACAATTCATGTATAACATGCATCAATATTCTTAATTTTTAAACATGCATAACATGTATATTTATGACACATCAATAAATAAGCATGCATATTAAAACATATATGCAATCAATCATCTTCAAAACATTATCACACATGCAAGACTTATTCAAATTAAAATAAAGAAGTAGAGATTAGAAGTCACTTCCACCTTAAAAATGTCTCTTCTGTACGCCTCTGAAATCCGGCAGAGTTCCATTGCTTCAAGGCTTCCAAACACTCAAGAACTCTCAAGAACACCCAAGAACACTCAAGAACACCCAAGAACACTCAAGAACAGTTCAAGAACACTCAAGAACTGAAGGGATTTCCAAGAAGAAGGCTTAGAGAACAAGATGACAATTCAACTCTTGTTTCTTGGGATGAGATGAATTGTGAGCATGGGGGTTGTTTATATAGAGTTAAAAAGGGTAGAGAATGACGAGTTTGTGGTGTCATATTATGGGAAACTTGCCAATTCTTCAAAATTTCGTGCCCCCCAAGCATAGGAGATTAGCAAGTAATTTCTTTGAAAATTTTTGGGAATTTAGAAACTGATTGTTTTTCAAATTTTTGGAGTATTTAATTGTAACACCCCAACCCCCGTATCATTAAGCATTGGACGCATCCACCATTTTTCATGATCTTCATGTAATTTAATTCCCTGAAAAAAATAAAAGGAAGGGTGAGCACACAGCCCAGTGGATCTTTCTAAGATTTAAATCATTATTTCAATTCAAACAAACCAAGCATGTCAAAAACTTTTGTACATTAGGCGATTCAAACAATTTCTTGTTTTGGTTGACATTCAGACCGAAAGAGTTTAA
>JAJIYU010021371.1:0-10093 GCA_030144865.1 Tinospora cordifolia | reverse complement strand
TTAAGCTACACAATAAATTATGCCTAAGTTTTCACATAATATAGTTTAATATATAAATTACACTTACTGATTATTTAATGTATTAAATAAACTTACTAATTTTCTTGCATTCAATAATATCCTTTAATTATTAAATAAATTTACTGATTATTTAATGTACTAAATAATCTTACTAATCTTTCTCTAATAAATTTAATAAACCTTATATGATAAACCTTGGAATAAGATTTCTCATTTTCATCTTATATTTTTACACTATTATTTTTATTTTTATTTTTTAATTAGGCTACAAATTAAAATTATGCCCAAATTTTGTATTAATTTTTTTTTAAGAAATGAAAGTAATTCATTAATTTTTTAGAGACCTACTTAAATGTCATTTTTTATAATTTACCCTACTTCTTTGACTTTTTTATTTAAATATCAAATTAAGGCTTTATTTGCCTATTTTATTTTATACCTATCACTATTTTTCTCGTCAACTTTTTATTTCTTGTGTGACTTTGTGAATGAACAAATTTTCTTGAAATTAGTATATAATAAGTTTTTTAATAAGGTTTCTTATTTTTATTTCTCTTATATATTTTTATACCTCAATATTTCATACATTTCATATTATTTTTCAATTTTGGATAACTTTTCTATATCAAAATATGTACGAGTTTTATACTAAAATTCTTATGTTATTATTTCTCCATAACATATTATTTTTCATTTGCCAACCCATAATTTACACCCAAAGATTTCTTAAAATCTTTGAAATTACTTCACTTAAACTATTTCATTTAATTTCATTAAACTTATTTATTTTTAATTATTTGACAAAATTCTGGGGTATTACATATATGTTAGCATTTATGAATTTTAAGCATTGATAAGGTTTTGTACCTGTTCTTTTCAATAAATGAAATATATTCCCTTATGAATCCTTGTTGTTAATAACAAATAAAAAGTCTGGGAATAGAAAGTGTTACTAATAACTTGAGGCCTGCCGTGTGGTCGAGTCTATTGAGACGGAGGCAAGGTATGACAAAGAAACTTTGACCTTTAAATAGATTGAGAGCTTTAGGCTGGGTATGACCCTAAATGAGAAATGAGCTCATCCCTACAACATGTCCTGCCCACTGGACCTTTTGCGATCAAATCGGGGGTGAACAAAGGTAAGACGAATGGCTCACAAGCCTAATGGAAGAAAGGGAAGGGAATAAGCATACTGACCATAGGTTAGATGCTAAGAATGCCCTAAGACTTAGGAAGAAAACACTGTATGGGTAATTGTGGATCATCTCACTAAAGTGGCTTAGTTTCTGCCAATCAGATCCACAAATCAAGTCAGTAAGTCTGAGAGAGCCACCTGGACACTAGAGGACATGTTGAGGTCTTATGCCTTAGACATTAAAAGAAAATTGGAGAAAGTACGAACCTGAAGTTCAAGATGATGCTACTTACGAGGAAGTAGTAGTCAAAATCCTCGACCACAAAGTGCAAAGTCTGTGAACGAAGGATATTTCGTTGGTGAAATTGTTGTGGAAGCATCACAGGGTGAAAGAAGCTACTTGAGAAGTCGAAAGTGAATTGAAAACCAAGTATCCACACTTATTCACTAGAAATCCTTAGTTATGTGCAAATTTCAAGGATGAAACTTTTTTAAGGAGGGTAGGTTGTAATACCCTAAATTCTCTATACTCAATTAAATGAAACTTATCATTTATTTAGTGAAATTTGAGTGCAAAATAAAATCATGCTCATTTTAGGGTTAAATCTGGCTGGTTTCAAAACTCTCATTTAATGCCCCCTAGGGACCCAAAACCATTTGAAATGAAATGAGGTGACATGAACCAACTAAGGGGACAACATATCCAAAAATTAGAACAATTGGTCGAGGTTAAGGTTTTCATTTGCCAAATGCCCTTCAAGGTGTCCAAATTAGAAAGAATTGTCATTTAGGGTACTTCGGGGAATTGAAATGACCCAAAACGAAACGGAATGACATGAACTAAAAAAATAAATGACATATCCAAAAATCAAAACAATTGGCCAAGATTTGGATTTTCATTTGCCTAGTGACCTCAGTGGGTCTTAAATAAGGAAAGTTTTTGAAGGAAAACTACCTAGGGCCAAACCATACCTTAAGATGTGCATTAGGTTCATGTGATTCCAAAACTATAGGATATAAACCATAATTTCATATAAATAAGGAGATATTAATTTCATTTAATTTTTGTGAACCCATGAAGTCATAACCACTCCTAACATGTGCAAGACACATGGGTGGAAGACCATGATCATGTGTACCCTCACCCTACCCAACCTCAATGGGATGTTTCCATTATGTGAATCCATACAAAATGATCTTATGTACCATGCAAATAATTTAGTACACTCACATATATGAGGTGTCACCATGGTTAGAAATCAAGACAAAGTGATCCCATGTACCAAAGAAATGATCAAGTATTCCATGCACCCTCATGGACGTCTACACCCATGTGTGTGTGGGTGGATGTATGCACAATGTGACAAACATTATTAGAAGTTTCTAAAACATAAATGTGCTCACTTACAAACCCTAGCCATCCCTTGCTGGCCACACAAACCAAGATTAGAAGTTCCATAAAAAAATGATCTTCCATGACGCCAAGAAGGGAAGGTTTCCACTTCATGCATATGTGATCACCAAGCAAAGTGTTGTCTAGGAAATGTTTCTACATCATGAACCAGCCTAATATGGGATGTCCTAATTGAGATTAGAATGGATCAAAGTCTAAAAATATTCTCTTAAATTAAATAAGAAATAAGATAGAGAATCAAATATTCGCTCATGGGAATTTGGCAAGCTTTAGTGGGCCCACAAGCTCAATTGCCTTTCTCACCCAAACCATCTCCTTATGAGTTTGGAAACATGCCCAAATGTGGTGAGCTACCCTAGCAGCCCTAGATGCCCCCCTTGTGTTCATGAACACCTATACGAACCCCCTCTTGTTCACATTTATCTCATCCCAAAGCAAAGAGTTGACACTTTCCTCTTTGCTTGTTCTTGCCCACTCTTTGGCACTTGTTAGTTGCACAATAGGCTAACATTAGTATAGGTGATTTATTGGATTTTATAGGAAATAAAAGGAAAATTAGACAAAGTTGTGCGTAATTAGTAGCATGAGCATCTAGATTAGGGAATTGCATGTTTCATTGCATTTTAAGCTTTGGTTTCATGATTTTTAGCTTTTCCATGAGAAAATGATGTCTGGAGAAGGATTTCTAGTGTGGTGCAGGTTCAGGGTGAAGTCAAGAGAGAATTGCATCATATAGAGGCAAAGCAAAGTGGAAATCAAGAGGAAAGTATCAACTGAATGCAGTAGGATAACTGATGATCGAGGTAGCCAAAGAAAGATAGAGCAAAGAAAAAACTCACTGGTTACCGCGGTCAATGATGCAGTGAATGCAGTAACCAAAACATGATTCGAGCAAAATATAAGCTGACTACGGTGCACAAAATGGAGGAAATATGAGTTTTTATTGAAGGACGATGTTGACCGCAGTCACACAATTAATTACCGGGTTTCTCATATTTTTAGGGTTTTTTAGTGTGAACCTATAAATAGGAAAGAGGATTAGAGTCCAACCATACCTAATTTGGAAAAACTCGATTGTAACGGCTCAAGGAGACAAAAATAAGAGTTTCAAGAAGGGATTAAAAATTTAGATTAAGTTTTGAGTATGTTTAACTTTGTTTATTACTTTTTGATGTTTTCAATTACTTCAATGTCAAGCTAGTTTGTTTTAATTGTCTGGGATATAAATCTCCAATGTGTGAACTGTGATTTCTTATTGAAATGACTGATTTAAAAGTATTATTCTATATTGTGTTCGCTTAATGCTTGATGTTTACTGGCCATAGACATGATGAATTCAAATCATTAAACTAACTCAGAAGAGAGGTTTAATGGTAGGTTGTCACAATATAGACTTAGATTAGTTGATTGACCGGAGGGTTGTTAACTGTTCAGGGAGGTTGCACGAGTTTTTCGATCATATAACATTAGGTTGTTAATTAAGCGCCTCGAAAGAGGGCATTATAAGACAATACTAATAGAAATTGAGGCACCTCAAAAGAGGGTTTCAGCTATAACTCATAGTGCAGACATTTTATGATCTACAATAAGTATCACAGGACATGCAGCAGAGTTTACCATCCTAGACAGCCTTTTCATATAGTTTTCAAAAACAAAATTTTACTGCTTTTGATAGTTTAGGTTCTTGTTCAAAAATTGACAATCCAACCCTAATCAGAGTCTCAATAAATTAAAACAAACATTAAATTGGGATTTAAGATACTTTAATTAATTTATTTCCCTGAGGACAATATCCGGTCTCACCGGTTACTACTAGTGCGAACCTGTACACTTGCAGGGTAAGCAACAAGCTTTTGGTGCCGTTGTCGGGGAAATCAGTGTTAGATATCTTAAAACCAATTGAACTTGCTCTAGTCTTAGTCGAGGCAATTTTATTTCTATTTGTCACTTTTAATTGATCGTTTTTCAGATTTGTTAAAATTCATTGAATACACTTGATCTTGTGTTTGCTTTTGGTGTTTCAGGCTTGCATGAGTAAACGTCCTTGTAACCCCTACGATCCAGATTTGTTGAAAACAATAAATCAGATTCGGTGGGAAGCTCAAGGGCGAGTACCAACTATGGTTGATAGTGGATGTTCAGGTGTGGGAAATAATAGAGAAGCACAACATAGAGAAGCACCATTAAGAGATTTCTTCAAACTGGTCCTAAACAATAATTACTCTAGCATAGCAAGGACACCAATAAATGCAAATAACTTTGAGTTGAAGTTGTCCTTAATTACAATGATGCAGCAGCAACAGTTTGGAGGTTCAACAATTGAAGACCATATGGCTCATTTTAATTCGTTCATGGAGATTTGCGACACCGTCAATATGAATGGAGTGACTAAAGATCATCTTAAGCTGAGGCTTTTCCCCTTCTCCTTGAGGGATAAGGCTACAAGTTGGTTGCAAACCTTGCTTCCCGGAAGTATCACAACATGGGAGGAAATGGGACAAAAATTTCTGCAAAAATATTTCACACCCACTAAAGTGCATTAATTGTGGGGTGAAATCAGTTCCTTTAAACAATCTGAGTTTGAATCATTGTATGAAGCTTGGGAAAGGTTCATTGACTTGTTGAAGTGATGTCCATAGCATGGATACCTTCCTTGGCTTCAAATTCAGATGTTTTATAGTAGACTTACACCACCAACTAGAGCTTTGCTAGATTTTACAGCTGGAGGTTCATTGATGGGCAAGTCCACCATGAATGCCACCAACCTCAATGAAGACATGGCAGCAAATGCATATTGTCATGGTACAAAGAGAGGACCAACCAAGAGAGTGGGAATTCATGAAGTAGATGAAATTAGTGTTTTGCATGCCCAAATTGCAGTGATAACTCACAAACTAAATTTGGTATGATAGAAGAATAGTAGTGGACAATTTCAGAATCAGTAAACTCAACATGTGCAATCAATTGCTGAAGCTCACAAGACATCTTATCTTGGAGAGGATTCTATTGAACAAATGAATGCTATGAATAAATTCAATGGTTACCAAGGACCAGCTGGGGGGGTATAATGTTCCCAAGTACTGTCATCCGGGAGTGAGAAATCATGAGAACTTCTCATATGCAAATAGCAGGAATGCCCTACTTCCACCCGGATTTGTACCACAACAACCTTTCTAGGACAAAAAGCCATCCTTGGAAGACAAGCTTGATGAAATGATGAACATGCACTCAAGGTTCTTCAAGGAGTTAACAGGAAGGGTGGACAAAAATGACAGCAAAGTTTCTAGCATTGAGATCCAAATTGAAAATATGAATGCCATAATTAAAAGCTTAGAAACTCAAG
Source organism: Tinospora cordifolia (assembly GCA_030144865.1). NCBI lineage: Eukaryota > Viridiplantae > Streptophyta > Magnoliopsida > Ranunculales > Menispermaceae > Tinospora > Tinospora cordifolia. Next base: position 4,180 of record JAJIYU010021371.1, on the reverse strand, counting down.
TGGGATAGTTGGCACAGATAGTGTCAAACTAGCAGCGTAGTTCATTCCCAAGTGACACTTAAGTCAATCCAAAGGAGAGCTACAAGGCTGTGGTGACTAAAAGTGGGAAAGAGGTAGCAAGCCCACCCTATCCAGCTATGCCATCCATTGAAGCTAAAAATGTTGTTAGTGATGAGAAGAATGTTCTAAGGCAATCGACTGTACAACATAAAGAACCTCTTAAATCACAAGGGAAAACCAAGGGGAGTGTGATTCAAGATGGTCAGGTTTTCGAGTCTCCACCATTGCTATTCCCTCAAAGGTTCCAAAAGAAGAAGTTGGATAAACAATTTGCCAAATTTTTGGAAATGTTCAAGAAGATTCATATCAACATCCCCTTTGTAGAAGCTCTATAGCAAATGCCCAACTATGCAAAGTTTATGAAGGAGATTATGTCTAAAAGAGGAAATTAGAAGACTTGGAAACTATAAAGCTCACGGAAGAATATAGTGCCATCCTCCAAAAGAAACTTCCTCAGAAATTGAAAGATCTGGGCAATTTTACTATACCATGAGAAGGCCCTTTGTGATATAGGGGTTAGCATAAATCTCATGTTTTATCAGTGTGAAAGAGGTTGGGAATGTCAAAAATCAAGCCAACCATCATTACTCTTCTGTTAGCAGATAGATCTTTAACATATCCAAAGGGTATTATTGAAGATGTTTTAGTAAAGGTGGATAAATCCATATTTCCAGTTGACTTCGTAGTTTTGGACATGAAAGAAGATTGTGAGATACCACTCATCCTTGGTAGACCATTCTTAGCTATAGGTCATGCCCTGATAGATGTACATAAGGGAGAGCTAACCTTGAGAGTGAATGAAGAAAAAGTTGTTTTCAATCTCTACAAGGCAATGAACTACCCCAGTGACCTGCTTGAATGTAAAAGGGTAGAGGTCATCAATTCTTGCATTGTTGATGTTGTAGATGAATTGAGCTCCCAAGATGATTTGGTTGGATGTATTTCCCATTCAATTTCTTTCCCCCAACCTATGTCTAAAGATGAGAAGCTGATTGTGCTAGCATTAGAAGCACGCCCACCAGAGCTCAATAGTTTAGAAGCACCATTATCTGAAGCTCAACAATCTGAAGATGTACAAGACGTCTCCAGGGCCATTGATCTGAAATCGCTTCTAGAACATCTGAAATATGCTTATTTGGATGAAGCACGTTTCCTTCCAGTTATCATCTCCTCTTCATTAACCCCTGCCCAAGAAGAGAAGTTGTTGCAAATGCTGAATGATCACAAGGCTGCAATAGGATGGACAATTGAAGATATAAAGGATATAAGTCCAGCTATTTGCATGCACAAGATTTTAATTGAAGATTCACATAAGCCTACAGTGGAGCACCAGTGCAGACTTAACCTAATCATGAAGGATGTGGTGAAGAAGGAAGTAATGAAATGGTTGAATGCAGGCATTATTTACACTATCTTAAATTCACCATAGGTTAGCCCCATCTATGTTATACCTAAGAAAGGAGGGATCATGATGGTCACAAATGAGAAAGGAGAGACAATTGCTTCAAGGACAACTACAGGATGACATGTGTGCATTGATTATAAAAAGCTCAATAAAGCCACCCGAAGGATCATTTCCCTTTGTCCTTTGTGGATCAAATGCTAGATGTAATTGTTGGATATGACTTTTATTGTCTCTTAGATGGGTACTCTGGGTACAATCAGATAGTCATTGCACCAGAGAATCAAGAGAAGACAACCTTCACTTGCCCATATGGGACTTATGCATTTCGGAGCATGTCGTTTGGTTTGTGTAATGCACGAGCCACCTTTCAGAGATGTATGATATCAATTTTTGCAGACATGATTGAAGACATCATGGAGGTGTTTATGGATGATTTTTCTATGTTTGGTACAACATTTGATGGATGCTTGCTTAATTTGGAAAAAAGTTCTTTCACGTTGTGAGGAAAAGAATTTGGTTTTCAACTGGGAGAAATGTCACTTCATGGTTCGAGAAGGCATTGTTTTGGGCCACAAAGTTTCTGTTAATGGTCTTGAGGTTGATCAGGCAAAAATTCAAGCCATTGAAAAGTTGGCACCCCCAACATCGGTTTGAGAAGTGCATAGTTTCTTCGGGCACACTGGTTTTTATCTTAGATTCATCAAGAATTTCTCTCAAAACACTTGACCATTGTATAGTTTGCTTGAAAAGGAAGCCGAATTTAATTTCACAATTGAGTGTGTTGAAGCCTTCAATACACTAAAGAAGGTTCTAATATTTGCCCCTATTATGTCTACGCCAGTTTGGGGGGAAACTTTTGAGATCATGTGCGATGCTGGTGATTATGCTATTGGAACCGTATTGGGACAAAGACATCATAGAATGTTTAGAACTATATACTATGCAAGCAAAATGTTGGATGATGCTTAAAAGAATTATACTACCATTGAAAAGGAGTTGTTAGCTGTTGTCTTTGCATGTGACAAGTTTCGGTTATACATTGTAAGTTCCCATGTCAAGGTCTTCACTGATCATGCAACTATTGGTCAGCTCTTCACAAAAGGGATGCAAAGCCCCAACTTATAAGATGGATTTTATTGTTGCAAGAGTTTGATATAAAGGTGACAGACAAAAAGGGAACAGAGAATGTGGTAATAGATGTAATACCCCAGAATTTTGTAAATTAATTTCAAAGATTTTAATAAAATTTTGGGTGCAAATTGTGGGTTGGCACATGAAAAATAAAATATATTAGAGATATAGAAAAATTAAGCAAATATGACCTTAATTTGATAATTAAATGAAAATTAAGGTTTAGTAGAATTAATTATGAAATTTAAGGAATTGGTTAAGAAATAAATAGAAATAAAATATTTACACATATTGGCTAATATATGAATGAATAAGGTGTGTGTTAGCTTAATAAATGTTAATACAACATATTATGAGAATAGGTACATAGAAAAATTTGTATAATTAAATAAAAATGTAGTGTACATGTGTTTATTAAAAATGAATCAAACATTATGTAAATATTAATTTATAATTACATAAATTATTGTCTGAAAATGAAATAAGAAATAAATAAAAATACATGGGAAAGGAAAATGTAGACTATCCAAATATTAGCATTAAAAGTATTAAAGAAATGAAAAAAAATCAAATAAATGCAATATAAATAATTAGAAAGGGGAAAACATTAGTAAGTCCATAAAATAGAATGATTTGTGCAATACAACCAAATTTTCATCAATTAGAAAGTGTATAATTGCTAAAATTCGGATTATAGAAGCTTTAGAAAGTGATTTGATAATTAGAAATTGCATCCAACGGTCCAAACTCGATCTGTCCGATCTAACGAATGACATCAAAGCCTTAAACAACGTCCAGGAGCACCAAATCACGAAGATTTGACGGTCTACAATCAACAAGATCGATCCAACGGTTCAGATCGAGGCGCACGACATCAATCGCGAATGAGATCCGAAAATGAAATTCGAGGACGATCTGCATAATCCAACGGTTAACAACACAGGTGCAAGATCGTGATCACGAATGTGTGCAACGATCGAGGATGATCAACGGCCTACGGTGAACTCGTTGATTTTTATCGCGATTCAGTACTGCGCTCGAGGATGATCAACGACCCAGAAAAGCGCGTTCCATCAATCGCGAATCGATTACTACGATCGAGGTTGATCAGACGTCCGAGATCTCACCGCCTGATCTCAATCGTAAACCCAGTGTTGTGATCGAGGAGATCCAATGGCCGATCTTTCACCTACCCGATCTTGATCACGAACGCAATCTCGAGGATGATCCAACGGCTGATATCCTATGTTCCGAATTAAATAACTGAAATTCTGAATTAAATCGATAAAAATCAGAAAAAAAATCCCAAAAAATTTTTATAAACTTGGTTTTCCAATTCCAAACCAACTTGCTAATTTCTTATGCTTGGGGGGCACGAAAATTTGAATTTTCGCAAGTTTTCCACCAAAAAAACTTACCATTTTACACTAGTTTTAACTCTATATAAACCCCCAATGCTCACAAATCAAATCGTCCCAAGCAACAAGAGTTGAGTTTTCATCTTGTGCTTCAAGCCCTCTTCTTGGCACCCCTTCTCACTTTTCTTTTCTCTCTTGAGTGTGAGAAGTTCTTGGTTTGGGGATT
>JAJIYU010021370.1:0-10063 GCA_030144865.1 Tinospora cordifolia | reverse complement strand
AGAGAGAGAGAGAGAGAGAGAGATGTTTATTGATGCTACAAGTGCCAACTGCACTGTAAGGAATGGGGTATCCACTTTCTTTTTCAATGAACCAACGATTGAAGGGGCTACAAGGATAGAAACTGCACATGGAAAGAGGGAAGAATTCATAATACCTGCAGCCGTGATCGAATCACCTGAAATAGCAAAATCAGTCACCTTAAGTTCATAAAAGTTTGTCAAATAACATGTAAGAAGTAACAAGATAAACTTGTATCTAGAAATATTGCCTACCTGGTAAGGATATGTAAATAGCATGGCAGCTAGCTTAGAAGATGCCCCCAGTACAGCATAATCAACTGAATTCTGAGAGAATACATACAAATGATTACTTAAGTACAGAAAAAGGGCAATGAGCCATCAACATCAGCCCGATTAAAATCTGATTAACGTTAGTTCAAGGTGCCAAATGTAAGAATCCCATAGTGTTGTGTTGAGTGATAGAACAATAGCGTGGCTGAATTGGAGTCTGAGTGTTCATTAGTTTGACATTTTCCTCTCATAATACAAAGTGTGCCTCTCAGCATTTTTTGGACAATGTTTGGCAATAATTAACACATTAAGTGTACCAAATAATTTTACAATATATGCACATTTCTTTTTTCTAATCAGATACAAATAGCTACAAGTTTCGTTTCTCTACCAATCATTGACACAAATTATGCAATGGATGCATCACCAGTAATGATGCTGGTAAAATGCATATGCACCACATCAGTGCAAATGTTAAAATATGTGCAGAGATATTAAATATGGGAAACGGTAGTCTAACTATGAAAGATGCAATTATACTATCATAGTCAGGGAAAAGTTATTTAATTACAAAAAATGCAACTACACTATCATAGTTAATAGTGTACTTCATTGGATATGTTAATTGCTAACTATAGTGGCATTGTCTGAAGTATATTAATTGCCAACTATAGTGGTAGTTGCAACTATAATTGTAGTCTTTTGAAGTTAGAATAGCATTGCCCATTAAATATTTTCCTACAATTGCATACTCAAACCAATTGTGATCCATGAAGTGTAAAATGGTGATGATCTACCAATAAGTTGTCATCATCATGACTTGTTCTTCTTTTGCTTCTAAAACCAACAACAAGATGACGTAGCTCCTCATAAACAGTGAACTGAATGGCACCATGAGAAACCTGCTGAAACAACACACAAAAAGAAAAACAAATCAAGATTTTTATGCATTAGGTCCAGAACAAGACCACATCCATGTGTATAGTGTACAACAATGGCATATAAAACCTACCTAAGAAAAGCCCATAGCCAAATTAAATTTAGAAAATGGCAGGTCCCAACATAATGTTCATACATTTAAAGCAATTAAGTTCTCCAATCTACATAGAAAAATGACCAAGAACCCACCCCCTCAAAAAATCATAGATAGACTTTAAAAATGAGTCAAAAGTTTACGTATGAACATGTTTAAATAAGCTTTTGACTATTGTTTACGAAATATAAGGATGAGAAAGTTTGCAATCCTGGGAGACTTGAATTCAAAATTAGTAAAGAAGGAATAAAAACTATAACTTCCCCTGTGCTTCTAGGAGGAAACTCATCAAGGCAGCTGCTGTACAAAGTTTGCTAAATTGTGAAGCGCATATTCTTTTCCCAGCAAAATGATGCAAGAAGAAGAAGTAAAATTTCAAATAAATGTTGCTATTATAGAGAAATGAAAGAGAATGCAGATCTAACCCCAAAGGTTCCCTTCAGTTCCAATTCCTTGAAAGAACATAATTACAGCTAAATTCATAAAGGACATTCCATCAAGACAAAAGAACAGTACCAAAAACTCTAATGCCTGGTCAATAGAAGTGTCTAATTAAGTTGAAAAATTTGGCAATATATTAACAGAATCCACAGAGAACGTGCCATTAAGATGAAATAAATGGTGCCAAGCAATCTAATTCATGTTTATTTAAAGTGTCTTATAAGTATTCAAATTTGGAAAAAACACCAATTATTCAGCAATGAAAATGTGAAACAAGAAAATTCCAACTGGAAATATGTTCTAGGAGGTGTCTTGGCAACAATAAAGTCCAGAGCATGCCAAATAATCTAATTCATGTTCAAATAAAGTGCCTTCTAAGTAGTCCAATTTAAAAAATTACCAATTATTCAGCAATGAAAATGTGAAGCAAGAAAATTTCAACTGGAAATATGTTATAGGACCCTCACTCATGGCATGGGTTGTATTGCTTCCTTCCTTGTCCTCAACACCAGAATATATCAAGTCCTATTCATCATACATATAACTTCTCCTTAGTCCTTAATAGCTTACTATTATCATTTATGCTTCTTTATTAACGTAGCTTAAATGTCTAATTAAGAAGGATAAATAATGTGCATGATTAAAGCAAAATGCTTCTTCCACTAGGAATCATAGAAAAGCAAGAAGAGAAGATGACTTACAAGTAAAAGGCTTGGCCCCAATCCTCTATATAATGCACGCCATCCTTCTTCCCGCACAATAGTTCTTAGAGCATCTGAATAAGACAAGGGAAATGATTAAGAACTAAGCATTTATGCAAAACAACAGGAGGAATTTTTAAATTAAAAAAAAATGAAATTCAATTTCTTTTTGTCATGAAAAAAAGGGTTCATAACTAGAATGGATGGAATTATAAAATTGTGATGAATGATAAGGACACATTTATTCATCGACAAAAATTAACATGGTTATTCACATTCATTACTTCATTATGGCATCTCTTGTTTGAAGTCATTTTCAGATAACCCAGCCCTTTAAAGTTAGAAGAAGCCCCCATCTCAATATTATGGTTTAAAAAAATAAAAGATTATCAACCAAATATGTGATGAGAGATTGATGGAGAAGAAGTCATGCTGCTCAGATGTTAGGGCCACCAGCATAGAAGCAATCATAAACACTTCTCAATTTACAAAGAATAAAGGATTAGTATTTTTATAGGGTCAATGTAGCATAAGAAAGTGGGAGGTAAAGCCAGTGTTGCACTACCTGGCCAAAATCCATATGCATGAGCATAACTCACACAAGCAGGAAGGGTTCTACAATACGAACTCTTAGACATCTAGGAAGGACAATATTAAGGAATGTATCAAAAAGATATTGTACCAACCATGAAAACCAGAATAAGGCGGCCTTTCATGAATTGGCGTTTGGAGCTGCAATCGGGTTTTCACAAGCCAAACAGGATTTGTAAAAAAGCATACCTGAAAAAGGCCACCACCGCATGATCCATGTTAATCAACACAGGAATACCCAAAAGAAACTACTGAGCATGCATGGTTTGACACTTATCGGATAGAAATGACTAGCACTCAAGGAGTTAAACCGATAAAAAAAACTGTTAGAAACTAGCCTAAATGCAGTTAAAAGAACTAACCAAAGCACCTGCTTCAGCGGCAGAAATAAGATGAAGGCCAGGGCTCAGCTTCTCACTGCTCCCCTTTGAGTATCTACTTTTGGCTCTTCCATAGCTACAGACGAACCAATGGTACAACTTGAGAATGCCATGTAATCAAAGATGAACTTAAAAAGAGAGAGAGAGAGAGAGAGAGAGAGAGAGAGAGAGAGAGAGAGAGAGAGAGAGAGAGAGAGAGAGAGAGAGAAGCACGCGAAAGAAGAAATATAAACCCCAGGAAACGGAAGATCCAAGAACTGCTGGATAAAAACCAGCATATATACCCTTCAGCCCCTGAAAACAAAGCAGAGCATTATGACAACTGATAAGATAAACCCTAGGGTTTTCAGAAAAAGAAGAAATGTGAGGAAACAAGGAACCTCTGATCGAGCAATGGTGAAGATCGCGTGCGCAGTGTTCTTGTACAGAGGAAGATTGCCGGGTCTACCATCGTTAACTAAATAACCAAATAAAGGATTAAAAAAAAAAAAGTTTAGTTTTGATCCATTACAGAGAGAGTGGTGGAAGACAGAGAACTTAAAAAAAAAAAAAAAGATGTGTATGGATTGAGGGAGAGGAAGAAAACCTTGGAATCTAGTGCGAACGACGTCGAGAGGGTGGAGAGAAGCAACGGTTGCGAATCCAGCGACGGCGCCTGCCGTTGCCTTCTCCCACTGCCCCTCCATTAATTTATCCTCGCACTCCTTTTCCATCTCTCTTCCAATTGCGCAATCTTCCTCAGACTGCGGCCTCCGCCTCAGTTCGAACTCTGCCGCTTTCACTGTTTCCTTATTCAGGAATAGCTAAACATGAAAATGACGAAAATGGTGAAATTCTCTCTTCGACAACAACCTGCAATTTCATTCACCATTGACAGGTTGATTGGTTACAAGAGCCTCTCTAATGCAAAACTAGATGAACCAAAGAAAATTTTAATATTTATTTATTTATTTTTAGATATTAATATGTTTGCTTTTGAGTTTTATGGAAAGTTTTAATTTTTGCTATTATTTTTTAGGATCAAGAATTTGAAAGTTTTAAAATTTTGTTTTTATTTTCATATAATTTTTGGCCAAAAGCTTATAACATATGTTATTTTATAGCTCTAAAATTGTTAATTTTTATTTTTAAAATTTTTTGATATGTTTTTATTTTCTTTAAATAAAAATTTTTATTTAATAAGTCAGCAAACAAGAATTATCATAAGGAGACTTTTATACTGAATTCCGACACAAGCATCATATAAGGACATTTTAATGATTATATTATTCATGAATTTAAAGTTTGTATCACATCAATAACTCCTTTATTTATTAAATTATCTATTCTTAATAGTTCATAATTATTAGACTATATAATATAAAACTCACAATCACATTAATATCTTATCTAAACAATTTACAATACATAATATATAAAATATAATTTTTTTTATAATACATATGATCTAAACTGTTTACCATGAAATAAAGATTAAGCGCGGCTATTTAAATTTTTGAAAAGTGATATATTTTATTTTTATAATTTATTTATTTAAAATAATTTGTTGATTTATTTTTAAAATATCACTTTTTATTTATTTTAAAGAAATATTATCTACCTTGATAACCATCCAATGATTGATAAATATTCATTACTTGAAAAAAAATAAATAAACAATAAAAAACTGTGGATGAACTATTAATAAATCAAATAGGAGCTTTAGTTTTTGAATCGGATTTATAATTATCCTAGGAACCTACTAAAATTTAAAAAAAAAAAAACAATATATCTGTCTGAATAAAAAAATATTTGGTTTGCTTATCTATTGTTGAAAAATGTCCAGGTGGTGCCTTTTTATATTTTAGGTCAAAAGTACTTCACTTTAATTTATATAATATCCCTTTTTTACATCCTTTTATTTTAATAAATCTTATTAAAAAGTTTTTAAAAAATTATAATATTTAATAATATTATCTTTCTTTTTTTTAAGTCTTTTTTTAAAATTACAAAAATATCTTTTAAATAAAAAGTGTAATTTTTTTTGACTTTTTTGAAATAAGTAGTAAAACGTTCATGATAATTCAACTTTTTAAATATTCAGTCTTCATTTGTTAAAACTTTTTATAATAAAACTTATTAAAATTAAAACGTACTTAAAAGTAGAATATTTAATAATAGTACTATAAAAGTTCATATTTAAAAATGAAGTATTTAATAAAAAGTTTGACATACTCTTCTTATTATTAGTATTTTAAAGGTATATGCTAGTAGTATACAAATTATTGTTTTTATATAAAAAGTTTGTTAAGAAATTTAATTTTACTATATAATAAAATTATTAATGATGTGAATATAAAAAATTAATTATATTATTTATATCATTACTTATTAATGCAATATTGTAAACTTATTTTGATAACAATACATATCTTGACACATAATAAAAATAATCATTATTAATTAAATTGTTGCAATTAGCTCGAATAGCCTCATCCATATGATTTTAATAAATAAATAAAATGTCATTTGATAAACCTATGAATATTAATCAAAGAAATAAAAGAAATATAGTAATTACTTAAGAAAATAACATGACTATATTTGATTAAACATAAAAATCTCGACATAAATTACTTGTTTTTCGCTAGAGTTCATTTGAAAAAAAAAAATCATATTTAAAGATAATTTGTTTAATTTTTAAAAATGTCTGAATAGTTCAAAAATTGATATTTTCATTAAACATTGAAAGTACTTTTATTAAAATAATAATTGTTAACTAAAAAAGTTATTTGCAGAAAAAAGTAAAATAATTAAGTTTTATAAGAATAATAAACCATTTTTATTTAACAATTTGTGAAATATTGATCAAATTATCTAATTAATTAAATTATACAAAAATCAATAAGTTTACACCTTAGTATATAACAAAAGCTTAAAATCTATTAAAGTCAAACTTTTTTTTTTCAGCTAAACAAACAAGAGTTCTCCAAAATATGTCTGTCTAGCTCAAACAAAAGCTTCCATGTCTATCAAATTCAAACAGAAGTTCTAGAAAATATATGTCTAACTAATTAAAACAAAAGTTTTTAATACTTGCCCTCACAAGTTTTATGAAACTTATTCTAATAAATGTAAAAGAAATTTACGTTTAAATTTTTCATCCAAAGTAGAAAAAATTTAAAAAAAAAAATTACAGGGATGGATTCAAAAAAAATTCCAGGGGAAAACAAGTCTTTTCCCTATGCCAAACAGCCTCATAAGTTCTTTACATGGGCATATGATTACAACTTTGCATCACTTTTAATCTTTGTAAAAGCATGTTCAACACTATTTCTTCAAGTACAATAACAGCAATAACGCCAAGCACCTGCAATAATAATAATTGTTGGAATAAATATACATCAAAGTCTTGCCATTTGAACTACATAGATACCATAGGAATAAATTACAGACAGCAATACATAAATACAAATAGACAGTGGATGCCCAACCAAAAGTTACATCAATGCCTTCCGTTGCCTTGGCTCCCTGTGAGTCGAGTTAGCTTTGTACATATATTTTCAGTCAGTATGTTGTGACCCAGCCACCACCCGCTTTCTTTTTGCACTGCTTGTGGCAACTTCCAAGTCACCAATGAAGAAAAGAATCTTGTCAAGAATGCTCATGCATGGTTCTATTGCTTCAAGTTTGCCATCTACTATGGATGATGATTCTCTCCTAGATTGGGAGTGACCGTATGGCCTCTTTCTACCATTTCTTGAACCCAAGTATCGTTGAATCTCACCTTGATGAACTAGATAATAGTCTGACCCTTCTCTAATTATCTTCAATCCCCTGTCACGTAAAATTTCGTTTTTTCAATCTCTTGAACTAAAAGCAGAATACATAAATGCACACACACACACAAGTATAGTAAGATATTACTCATGGCCCTTTATGAATTTCCCTTTCCAAGCATGAAATAATGAAAAATATAAGTAAAGGAAGAGAAGATATCATACAAATAACTAGAATGGCTTCTCAGCTCAGAGTCTCAATTTTCAAAATAACGGAGGAATCATAAACCCAAAATCCATTGTTTCGGCAAGGAACTTCCTTTAATTGATTGACTGACTTCTCATATCTGATCACAATGCAAAGGGTCTCAACTAGTCAGGATGAAGATTAAACCATGATGAATGCAGGTAGCTAAAAGCTCATGTGGCATTCCGTGAATAGCAGTTCAAATATAAAGAGATTAGAGACTTCAAAAGGAACTTGTGGAGACAGGCTTCTTGTTTCCTTATTATCTGGTCGTGCCTCCTAAATGTAGTTCTTGATAGACCATACTTCTAGAACTCCAGCCCAGAAAGTGATTTCTCTTCAATCTCTAACATACTTTGGGCCTTACCAAGCTATTCAGACCTGGGCTACTATTATCACCAAGAAATCAGAACTCATACATAAAAACAATTAGAAAGCAAGGAGCTGAATAATCTGCACATTCAGCATTATGAACACCAAACACAAATTGAGATTGCATTAGTTTTTGGGGTATGGTTAGGAAATGGGACTGGATGGAATAAGATTATTTTTAATTTTACATACCCATGTTTTGCTGCCAAAAGAGATAGCATTAGAAACAATCCTATTACCATTTTTATCCCGCTGCAGCGCGGGACAAAGCAATCATGACCTTTCCTTCTCTTCTTTGTCTACTTCTGCGAGTTTCTTCTACTTCTACTTCTTTTTTTTAACATATACATGCATGTACTTCATGTTTAATCCTATCTTATCATATCCCATCGTATAAATAATTCTATCCTATCGTGTGCACAAGTGAACCCTTGGTATGCCATGCATGTGGATGCATTTTTTTTTTTTAATTTTTACTTTAGTAACTAGAAGCACGTGTCCTCAATTCAACAAAGTCTTTTCCTAACTGTAAAAGATGAACTATATGAATTGGCTTTTTATGCTTGCTTCATCGAGGACTAAGTTAATATTTATATTACAAGTAAATATATCTTTCTTGAAAAGGTTTTTCCTTAATAATGTAAATTTAAGTCCTTCCTCGTCTTTCTCCATGAAGCATATCAAAACCAACAAGAAGTTAAAGAGGAAATTAGGTTAATTCCACTTACAATCCAACTCTATCACACCGATCTTGAACTTCATATACATCTTTCCATGATTTAGAATCAAGAGGGGCATAGAACGCGGCGTCTTCTTCACCCCATCTCTCCTTGAATAGGTTGCACCATAGAATGTTATCAGATGCTAGCATTCTCCACTTCCTGCAAACTAAACATCACAAAAGCCAACGAAAACGTGTAAGAGTTTTCATTCATCAAGCTTCACGTAAACTGCATTCAACAGTACTAATAATTGTGAAAAATGAACCTCCGGAAATTAGAAGCGACAGTGTCAGCAGAACCTGCGGTACGCATTGCATAGATTGGTATACAGACACACAATTAAGCACCAGTTCAACAAACCAATAAATTCCGCTAAAATGAGAATACATTAGATCTTCCAAATGAGAGAATCAAGATCTAGCCCAAGAATTTATCACCGAATCCCCAGAAATGAAGGGAAATTGACCATGGAATCTCTATAATTCATTTAATTCCCAGAATTATAACAATTTCGGCGCCTTCTCAACAACAAGATTTCCAACAAGTCAAACCATTCTTAAATCAATTTAAATATTTTTAAAATCGAAGTCATTTTTCTGGAGGAGCTTTAGACGAACAATTCAAGACCAATTCAGGAACCCCCGAACAAAGATCTACCCATGACACTTCACAAACAGATTTTCCCCACCCAAAATTTAAATTCAAGAAAAAAAAAAGTGAAATTTAGATAGAGAAGGTTGAGCTGGAATTGGGTGACCTTGTTGAGCAGCTGCGAGATTCTGGTGATCCAAGAAACAGAAGATCTTAAGCGATAGATCTTCTGGTAATGCATCCATCACTGCTATTAAATCAAAGAGATCGAACCGCAAGTTTGTCTAACGGAAGAATCAAGAAACAAAGCTGCTTCTGCTTCGTTAATTAATCCTTCCTCTCTCTCTCTCTCTCTCTCTCTCTCTCTTCTCCCCTTTTTTCTGCAGCTGACTATGTCGTCATCCCTGCTGCTTCTTATATGAAGCCACGCATTGCCGCACGTGCGAAACTTTCTCACCCGCGAAAGTTGAATCTTTCCGCCAAACGAATGAAAAGTAAAATTGAAAATTCAATAGCAGTGAGCCAAGGCCCCACAGTAAATGAAAAGGAAAATCCGTTACTGTACAGAAATGTCAAGGGTATTATTAAAATAGCGGATATATAAAAAAATATAGAATAAGAAAAAATTAATATAAAAATCCAAAAATTTTAAAACTTTAAATAAATATTTTTTCAAGCGAAAATAACGGTGTTGTAAGATGGAATTTTTACCGAAAATAGAAATGCAATGCAGATTAAAAATATAGTAAAAAAAATTATTTTTAAACACACAAAAATAAAAGTTGTCAGTTTCTTGCTCAAGGCATAAATTCAAAATCATTCAATCAATTAGTTTCAAAAACTTGACAAAATAAAAGAAAATAACTGTAAAAGAATAAATAGATTAGGTTAAATCATAGTTAAAAATATGATTATTTTTCTAAAAGTTTCTATGAT
>JAJIYU010021369.1:0-10058 GCA_030144865.1 Tinospora cordifolia | reverse complement strand
TTTTTTTTTCTCTACTCTAATTCTCTAAATATCCTTATATACATCAAGAAGATCATGTGCTTTACGAGAAGGTTGTATACTTTGGAAAGAAGTTTTAATTAGAACGTAATTCAACTGATACACTACATATTATATTATTTGATAAAAAGGTGATGTGAACTATCAATTATCTGCTATGCTAGTTTACTCGTTATTTTGCTTAAGCAAGGTTCGCGATTTGAATCATTGTGAATGCAAGCTCTTAATAGAAAGTAAATCAGTGATCGAACAGTAATTAATTTCGAGAATGCGTATAAGCTGACCCGAGATCACATCGTAAAAAATTAAAAGAAAAAGGTGACGTCTATCAATTATCTGGTCTCCTAGTTTACTCGTTATGCTACATAAACAAGGTTTGAGATTCGAATCATTGTGAATGTAACCTTTGAATATAAAATAAATCAATGATCGAATAGTAATTAATTTTAAGAATGCGTATGAAATGTTTATTTAAACAAATCTACACCTTTTTTTTTTTTTTTTGCCAACTATAGTTTACAACTGGTGGGGGGAAGGGGTTTGATCCTTGCTCTCTCGTGGGGCAGGGTGGTACCCTTTCCAGCTACTCTAAGCAGCTGGTGGTAATCTACACCTAATTTTAACATTGGTGAAAATACAAAACAAAAAAAAATAAAAAAGACAAAAAGGGCCAATGAGCGGTAGCCCACCTGGCTACGAATTGTAATCCTCTCTTGTAAAGTGTTGAAATTGGGTGATCCTTATATTGATTGATTTTGTAAGCATACGGAGCAAGGTGTTCCAACACGTATCAAATACCATATAATGAAAGCTGGAAACCAAGGACTGTTCAATGCAACTCCACAATCAAAGCAATCAAACAGCCACCGCCAGCAAATGCCAATGCATTTCCAGCAAGTGCCAACGCACTTTCTTTCCTACATATGCATTGGCATGGGAATTGGGAGCACTCGCTGGTGAAGCTGATTCAAGCCACTAGGCCGATAACCCTCTCCTATTAGACAAAAAGATAATTTCACAACGGAAATGTTCAAATAAAGCACTTTTCCACAGTACTCTTTTATAATAATAATAATAATTAAAAAAACACTTTCTTTAGAAAATTTAGTATAAAATTTTTTTAAATCATTAATATATGAAAATTTTATTCTTATTTTTTTAAAAAATGAAGGGATATTCATTTTTTTTTTTCATTTGAGCGCAGCTGTAACGTTTGTTTATTTTGTATTAAAGAATTAAAATTTATTACTTATTTTTAAATGTGAGAATTTAAAGTAGTTATTCCCATTTAGTTATTCTTCTATATTTATATATTCGATAGATGAAATAGTTTTTTGTTATTATTTTTGATAGATTAGAATTGTAAGTTAGTTGAATGAACCAAAATTATCAATCTTAATTTTAAGTATTATATATTGAAATGAAATATTTTAATATAATTTAGAACAACAATCTTAAAAATATAAATAAAATAACTTTACTGTAAAAAATAAAAATAAAAATAAAGAGTATTTATATTATATATACAAGTTGGCATATACGTACATTACACGTAATTAAATTCGTGTACTGTTGTAATGAGTATAAGAGTTTACTTGAATAAGATAATTACATAAAAATTACATCTAAAATAACCTTATATTGTTAAAGGGTTCCATAAAAATTAAGTTATAATCAAGTTAAAATGATTAAAAAGATGAATCATAGACAAATGAGATGGTTAGATAATTATTGTCATTATCAATAAACATTTTTTTGTCATAATTTAAAACAAATTAAATAATAAAAAAAAGCTATTTCAACCCATAACTATTAAGAAGAAAATAACTATTTGCGATGCAACTAAAGGGAAATGGGTAAAAAGTAATTACAATAATTTAATAAGATTTAATTGTATAAAATTACTAATTTATTTTAATTAATTTTTTTAAAGAAAAAAGGGAGGCCAAAACAAAAAAAAAAGTGTAAAAATAATCGTACGGTGAAAAAAGTATAAAAATAATTTATTATATTAGTATATTTATAAATACAAGAAAGTGGCAAATATTGTTTTTTTATTTACAATAGTAAATAAATGGCAAATAAATAATATACCCATAAGTCACATGCAAATAAACAGAAAACAAATATGCCGGAAAAGGGGAAATTAAATTATATCAAAAAGAAGCAAAAGATACTACAACCCATTTTCAGCAAAATGGATTCCAAAGAAACCTATAATCTGGACCGCATACGGCGTGAAAGAGACAAGACAGGCCAGTGGAAGAGACTCGATCACAGCCAGTAAGCAAGTAAATATAATACAAGCTTTAATATTCCAGATTCAGAAAATTTAAAGGCGCGTTTAACATGCAAAATAGAATAATATTATTTTTATAAAATAAGATAAGATAAGATTAAATAAAAAGAGAATAGAATAGAATAAAGTAGAATGAAAATAAAATAAGACAAAATGAGATAAACAACCAAATATAAAGATAAAACAATTTAATCATCTTTACGCCCTTTTTTGTGTTATACAAATTTTAAAAGATTTTACATACATCTTAAGGTGTGTTTAATAGTTTTCTTAGGCGTATATTGATTTCACTCCATTTTAAGACATGACGATAAATAATTAAGGAGGTATGATTTTTAACAATATATGACAAGATTTGGTTTGATTTTGCTTTTTTTTTTTTTAGTTAGGCGTGACAATTCGTATCGGTTAATCATAAATAAATCAACTTACTTAACCTCAACTTACTTAACCTAAAGACGATATGTTTGATAAACAGGTTACCCATTTAGCATTTTTAATAGCTTGTACAATACTCCATCAAGACTTCAATCTATAACCTCTAAGTTTTTTACTTTAAAGATCAATTAAGTAAGCTAACAAATTATTTTGTCAAAAAGACTATTCTTTTAGTATTTGTATGTTCATTATATTATATTTTTTTAAGATTTGAAAATTATTTTTTATAATTTTTATTTAGGTGTATTACTTTTATTAAAAATAAAAATAATATTAAAAAATTAAACTTAATGCTTTTATGATAAATAATGTAATATTTTAGAGTAAGATTGAAGGATATTTAATATTTTTAGGGCACATAATATTTTCTTAAGGCAATTAGAAGAAATAAAAGGAAATATTTTAAAAAAGGCTTAACGCTTTTTAGAGATCTTTTTTGCAGATTTGAAACATCAAGTTATTTTTTGTATTTTTATTTGTTGAATAAATAAAAAATAATCTTAAAAACATTAAGCTTATTTTCTCTAATCAATAATATAATATTTTAGACTAAGATAAAATATGTTTTTTTTTTTGTTAAAGACAGAATTTTTTATTTTCATTTTTTAAAGAGGCATAATATGTTTTACTAATTTATGGTATAATCATTTTGCTTAAAAAAAGAATATCTCAAATACTATAATCCTACTTTTTAAAATTATTTTTTAAAATATTAATTAAATACAAGATACACAAATAATTTATTAAAAATTAAATTAAAACTATTTTTTAAAAATCAAAATTATTCTTAACGTATTACCTAATAGATTGATCTCTGATTAACTTATTTGTAATTATTGTAAACAGATCATTATCAAGTTTATTCAATTAACATATTTATAACTCAAATTTAATCTTATTTAATTCCATTTAAATTCAAATCTGTTTATATTAAACCAAAACCCGCTAACTTTGTATTGTATTCAGGTTGGATCATTGTATAATGTCGTAAATTATCATCCCTTTTTCTTTGGCCTGAGATGAGGCAGGGGTGGAAGAATATATGTTATTAGTTCGAGTTTGTGCACCTGAGGTAATAACAGTAGGCTAGGTCTAGTATGAGAAGTTCGATCGAACCAATTTTTCAAAGGGTATGGCCCTTTTTTTTTGTTAAATTATGTTAATAGCTTATTTATGATTCTTTATATTATTTCCAACGCAATTTGAAGGTGGATACATCGTTAAATTATGTATTGCTACCTACCCATAACAAATAATATGAATAAAAATAATGTGGAAGACAGGTCCAAATAGAGCTCATGCCACTTTAAAGAGAATGAAATAAATAAAATAAAATTGTACAACATATAGGCAACCTCATGCACCAAAGAACGTCAATTTAAGCATTTGGCCCTTCCATAACATCATAAAGGTTACCTGACCCAATCGCAAGACGTGCTCCTTCTCCTTTCTCTTCTGCCCGCTAACTTTCACCCTTGCCTAAGATCAGAGCAAGCACATGTAAAATCCAGTTCTACCGGCATTTGGCCACTGCGGTCGGTCCAAAAGACTAATGTATATATTTGTACTGGCTCCCTTCGGAAGTTTAATGTCCTTACCTGAGGTTGATTCCAATTAACAATTTGTTTTACTGTCAAGAAATATTATACTTTTAGTGAAGGATTGAGTAGCAACTTGGCAAGATATTTTTCGGACAACCAAGACATGATTATTTTTTTGTGGCCCATTAAAGATTAGACAACGAAATTAAACGAGAGATTTCGTCAATTTATCTTTTTTCTTAAAATTAGGTATTAATTTATTAAGTTTCAGGTATTTCCCAGGGGTCAACTTTTGAGGAGCAACTAGGCAAGATAGCAAGGGCAAATACCACCAAAACATTGGAAAGCGACGCAGACAAGGAAATCCAAGGGGGAGGGGATCTCAAGAGATAAACAAGCGAAACCTACCTCAAAAGCATAAGTCAAGCGGCAATTATGGAAATAAAGCGAAAATTCTTGCCTTCCACAGAAAAGCAAACCCCAAGTCTTCATTCTCCAAACGTACAGCAGTGTGACGACTTTGAACCTGTCAATTGAATTAAAAATCGGAAAAATATAAACACATTCCTCGTTATAAGTATAAAAACAGTAGAGAAAGCTTGATACAAAACCTCCACGGCTTCTTTGTAAAGAATACTACTGCAGCGAACACACGAGACGAGTAAGTCAAGATTGGCAGCACGGTGGAAGATTTCCACCTGCACGCATTCCGCCATAAGTCAAACTATTGCAATAAAGACTGATATTCCCATGAAAACCACATGCGGTATGGAACAAAAAAGCAATAATAATACATAAAAACAGCTCCGTAACTTAAATACATTACCACCGAAGCATGAATTACATCATTACCGAACGGGGAAATATTACACACAGGACAATACATTACAAGCAATCTCTCAGCTACTGCATCACCAGTAACAAGTACTATATTTGTGTACAAACAGACCTGGCTTATGTGGATTTTATCCTGCAACCTGCTCTGCAATGCCATTTTCTTTCCGGTGGTCAGAATTACAATCAGAATCTCTAAGATTACAAAGCAAAGCATCACGACCGCCTAGAACAATCTGGAAGAATCCCTCCACTTGCTTGGAAAGAAGATCAAGTCCCTGCGAGAGCTTATCTGTGTCCTTTGCTAGCCCCACAACAGAAGTCTTCAATTTTTCATCCTCTGCACCAGGAACCCCATTGCTGATCATTGACAATGATAATGCCTTCACACTTGAATCAACAGCTTCCAGCTCCTTTAATACTGTTGTTTTTCTATAAGCAAAAGTTCGTCTAATCTCCTCGTTCACAAAACATTGCAAATCATTGAATGCCTCTGCCCATATGAGCTTGTCAGAGACATGCACGTTCACCAGCATATCTGCAGAACCAGAGAAAGCTGCAGCAAATACACTACAGACAAATAAGGTATGGACCCTAACCCCGTGCAGAGCCTGCATCAAAACTTTCCCTTTGGCAGAGTTCTTAACCTTGGGTAAATGAAGACAGTTGGCAAGGTCTTTCAAAATTTCAGAACAACTCCTCAGTTTAGAACTCCTTGAATTCAAATGCAGTGTCCAATCATCAAGAGAAGCCTGCGCTTTGGCAAGCTTTTCTGCACATGGGCCAGAACTTGACACATCCAATGCATGTACAACACATTGGAGAAGTAGCTGACCTTGACTAAGCTGGGACAACTCAGAATTTAAGGCAATGCAGATATCAAGTAGCCTCACACTATTGTCCAAGTAAACATCCATCCATTTCTGATCCCAATCAGAGACAGGATATTCAAGATCCCTGATGAAGCTTTGTATACCTGTATGTGTTTCACACAGTGATTCCATTGCTAACCTCATCCATGAGAAACTCACAACATCACTTGAGTCCTTTGGCTTGAGATTCTTCAGCCTTCTAGCCAAGCTTTCCTCAAATTTATTCAAAATTGCATGTAGCCAAGGTGGCACATAAGATTGCTTAGGGAAGAGCCCCCGCAGTGGGTTTCCAAAAGGGAATAGATTCCTCTGACCATCATGCGGACGGCTCATTTTGATTATCACAGATCTTCAACAACAAAAAACCAAGTTGTTACAATCACACATATATAAAATGTATATGAGGGGATGTACATAAATCTAAACTCATGAAACATGACATAGACATGGGATACTAATCCTCTTTCACCAACAGATTACAAAAAACACAGATAAAACAAAACCAGGCTGCATCAGTGACGAGTCCTAACAACTGAGTCAACATTATATAAATGCAATAAAGTAAAGTTATTCTCCTGGGTAATTGATTAATCATAAATTAAGATGAAATCCATCAATTGATTCAAAGAAAGGTAATTGCAAGATGAATTCCATAAACTGATTTAAAGAAAGGTAATTGCCAGTTGAATTCCATTAATTGATTCAAAGAAAGGTAATTACAAGGTGAAATCCATTAATTGAATAAAAGAAAAGTGACTGCAAGATTAATTCCATTAGTTAATTTGCAAAAAAGGTTAAGCCTGATTACCAAAATAGTTAAACTGAAATAGAATCACAAAATTGTTAAGGATAATTTTAAATCAAATGCTAAATTATAAAATTTATTTGGATTTTTCAAATATCACGCAGGCACAAATTTTTGAATTCATGCATGCATGTTTAATTAATTTTTATACGCTCAAAACAACTTCTTGGCTAATACTCTAATAAATTTAGGTATAAAAGTAGAAGGGCTTATGAGGAAGAAATTTTCTAAATTTATTTTTATAGGGATTAGAGGCTACAACTTAAAACAAAAAAAGAAATTATTTGCAGGGATTTTTTAGAAAATAGAAAATAAAGATTCTGCAGATTTGTATATTCACATATGATATATATACACTATACTAATCCTAAATTGTTTTTTTGTAAAGAAAGGTACACATTAACTTACAGAAAAAATAGCTAAAAGAAAGAGAGGGGAGGGGGGGAAGACCAAAAGTTGATACAGGTCACGTATGTGATGCAACTAGCATCATATCTCATGCAACTCTTGCATTTTGCGATTTTATCATAAACCCCAAGTCGTATTGTGGGTTTTACAATTATAATAACTGTTAATTACAAAAGCCCAAGCCACATAAATCAACTAAAATCTGAAGGCTAAGGCCACAACTACACTAAGAATATATATATATGGCTGCTGCTATACAAACCCTTACAGAAAGGGTTATAAGGATCAGGATCAGTCTTGAGGAAACAAAAAAAAAATGACAAGTGGTGTCCAAAGAACAACACAGATATTGCTGGAGAAATTGAAGAAAAAGACCTAAAAGACTATCTCTTACATGATTTCAAATAAATTCCAACTTAATATTAGTCAGATGAACCCAGAAAGCACACACGGATTTGAAGTCTTATTTCAGCCAGCATATTATCCTAGGTACCAAATCTAGCAAAAGTTATACCCAAAAAAAAAAAAAAAACTCGTAGATCTGGAAGAGCCACATGCATAATAGACAGATTCAACGTCAAATAACCAAAGACATGACGAAATCCATCTCTACAATCAAAGATCTGAACTCAGGCAGAAAAGCTTATAAACTTACCGCAAAATCAACAAAAAAAAAAAAAGAACAACTAGTTTGAATGACTTTATACGCTGAACTCGCACCAATCTGGAAAACCTTCCAACCAAACTAGCGAAGACAGCTGTACAAATGAAATCAAATCTTGCATAGATAATAATCGATCAATCACCAGCTCATGGCTCATAACTTCCCCACAAAACACCCAGATCTGTTGAACTTTCCGGTCCACAAAACCCTAACCCAAAAACTTCGCCAAACCCTAATTCTTCCTAGGAATCGAATAACAATCACAAGACCCTTGCTAGAAAGATAAATCGACAGATCTACATAACTTCTAATAAGCTAAAAACAAAAAGTAAAATAGATGAAGTTCGTACCTTTGATAACAATCTAGAGATGCAAGATTTTCTAAGAGGTTGCAGAAGCGTAGACCACACCGTTCCGCTTTGAAACCCTTCGGGATGAAGATTGTGTGGTCGAAACGATATTATATCTGCAGCACTAATATCCAGTGGTCGCGAGGCCACTAAAGCGTACGCAATTTAGTCATCTTAAACAACGAGTTACTTCGTCCAACCTAGGTTGTACAGATTAGCGGTTCCGATTTGAGAACTTGATGCGCCGTACATGGGGTTGGATATGTTAAAGAAAGGGTACTCGTCAAAACACGCTTTTCTAATTTCTACGAGGAGCTTTAGCACGTGAGCGCGGGTGCAAACGGGAAATTTCTTCTATGCGGAGCCTTCCTACGTGGTAGATGTTGACTTGATTTACAATCCTTTCTCCAATGCACTTGGGCCACGTGTATGATTGCCCAATGGGAGAGATTTCTTTATGTTTGTTGACTAGAGATACGCAGCATTGATATTCTCTCGCGAAGTCTCTCGAACGCTCCCTCCATATATATATATATATATATTATTTTTAATACTAAATGTTATAATACATTATTATAAATATTAAATAAATAAAAATATATCTTTGAATAAATATTATCTTTTTAGCCAATGATTTAAAGGTATATCGTATTATATATTGTGACACTAGATGTTTAAAATAGGGTTCACACGATATTTTTCTCATATACTTAGTAATTCAAGGTGATCTAGTCACTTTTAAAATAATGTAACTAAAGTGTATTTAAAAGCTTTTTGTTAAACACACATAATGCTTTTTCTTTTTCTTTCTTTTTTTCTTTTTTTTGCACAAAATATGTTCAAGTTAGTTTTTTTGTACATCAACATTAATTATTGTTAAGACTTTGTACATGACTTAGACATCATTCTTTTAAAATTGGAACAACGCACCTACTAACCTATTGACAAGAGTGAGGATATTATTATGAGAGGGACACAAATCTCAACCCTATAGCCAAGTTCTACACTGACTTGGCTACCCCTTGTTATTACTTGTGGTGGAGCTCATGCTAGTATCCATTAAAAGAGAATTTTAAAGGAAAACTATTATTGGATTTATAATAAATGCAATGGTACTAATGGTTTTTTTTTAAAGAAAATGATGCTAATTAATGAACCAACTTCTTTGCCATTTGAAACTCTTGGAGAGTTATTTTCAAGCATCTCTGGCCCATTAATGTACAATTACAAAAATTAAACCTAAAATTTTAAGTTCTATTTTTTTTTTTTAACTAACTACACCAATTTTGTATTTGCATGAATGAATGTTAATCATATAGAAATAATGATCTAGTGGGTATATAACCAAGTTCTTTTTTCAATTAAATTAACATTTCTCCAACAATCACTTTTATACAAAAACCCTTATAAGGCGAAAAAAGCAAACACAATAACAAAGGATAAGAAATAAATAAATAAATGAAAAAAAAATGCTCCTACCCAAAAAAAAAGTTCACCTTTCTTTTTTTAAAATTTTTTTTCCTAATTAAATATGAAGAAAAGATGAAATAATATTGATTGAATTTGAATTACAATGATATAAATAGATAATATCATAAATATATAAAAGGAAATATACAAATATAAGATATAGAATAGATATTATATATTATATTATAATATATTATATAATATCTTATATGATAAATAAGATATTATAATAATTGATAAGATATGTTAATATATTATATAATATCTTATATGATACATAAAATATTATAATAATATACTAACATCCCCCTCAAACTCAAGGTGATAGAAAAAATCATCTTGAATTTGTCAACAAAAAG
>JAJIYU010021368.1:0-10057 GCA_030144865.1 Tinospora cordifolia | reverse complement strand
TACCTAAACTGGAAATTCCTCTTTCACGAGAGACAATGTCCTCGGCTGGCTATTCTAGATCGACCATTTCTTCCAATTCCATAATACACATCTGGATCACAAGCTCTCTATCACTACCTTCTACATGTCAGGCCTTGCTCTCCAGTGGTTTCGATGGATGCACTCAAATGACCAGTTAACCACATGTGAGGCCTTCTCTAGGAATTTGGAATTCCGTTTTGGGCCACCCACCTACCTAAACTGTGAAGCTTAGTTATTCAAGCTTTGTCAGACCTCTCCCATCTCAGCCTACATTGGATACTTTGAGGCCATTCCACTTGTACCACCAGGTTAAGCAATTCTAACCTCCTCAACTATTTCCTCTCCGAGATCCAAGACGACATTCAACATGATTTGTTCCTCTTGAAACCTCAATCTCTACATGAGGCTATGGGAATTGCTAAAATCCTTGAAGACAAAAGGCACAAACCTTAATTCGGCAGCTCTTGTTTTGCTCCACCTTTAGTGCACTACTAACCGTCAACCCCAAACCCTGCTCTCTCGTCCCGCCCTTGCTTACATCTCCTGCTTTCCCTCACCCTAAACCTCACGTCTGTCCAACCCCATTTCCCATCAAGCACCTAACGCCTGTTGAGATGGCCTCTCAACGAGAGAAGGGCCTGTGCTTTAACTGTGACGAGAAATTTTCCGCAAGGCATTGCTGCAAGCCTCCTAAATTCTTGTGCCTCATGGTGGAGCTAGAAGACGTTCCACCTGCTATGGATCCTCCTACAAACCTAGACATCCTGGCATAGTTACCGCTAGCTACTAATCCACTAGTGGAGGTTGCACCACCTCAGATCTTGTTCCATGCCTTCTTTGGCTAGTTGGTCCCTTTCACATTGAAGATCGCAGGCTCAATTCGGGAGTACCAAGTGGTTGTACTGATTGATGGTGGGTCGCCACACAACTTGGCACAAACTCGATTGGCGTTGCACCTTGG
This sequence comes from Tinospora cordifolia, assembly GCA_030144865.1. Taxonomy (NCBI): domain Eukaryota; kingdom Viridiplantae; phylum Streptophyta; class Magnoliopsida; order Ranunculales; family Menispermaceae; genus Tinospora; species Tinospora cordifolia. Next base: position 9,075 of record JAJIYU010021368.1, on the reverse strand, counting down.
TCTCTCTGTTCAGCCATCGCCCCACCTTCGGGTCACGATTGGTAATGGTGAGTCATTGGGTTGCGTCGGGGTTTGCTTACAAGTGCTCAATCTATGGTGCCGATTTGGTGATGGGGGTCCAATGGCCACAACCTAGGTTTAGTTCTTAGATTGCGCAGCCACACTTTGTATCCTCACAATCTGTTCTCATCAAATTTGCTAAGATTTTTGAGACACCTTCCACCCTGCCTCGTTCTAGTAGCATCGACCACCGCATCACTATCATCCTCGATATCGACACCCGCACTTCCAAAAAGCTGAGGTTGAGAAGCTTGTCGAGGAGATGCTAAGGGAGGGGATCATACGACCAAGTACTAACCCTTATTCATCCGCAATTCTTCTTGTCAAAAAAAAAAAGACGGTTCATGGTGCTTTTGCGTTGACTACAAGGTCCTCAACGCACTCACCATCAAGGACAACTTCCCAATTCTGACTGTGGATGAATTATTTGACGAGTTGCATGGTTCTCGCATTTTTTGCAAGCTTGACCTACGGGCAGGTTACCACCAATTGCGCGTTCATCCGGCTGATATTGAGAAGACTGCTTTCCGGACACATGAAGGGCACTATAAATTCCTCATCATGCCATTTGGCCTCTCCAATGCTCCATGCACGTTCCAAGCTCTCACTAACTCCTTATTTTGGGCCTTTCTGCGTAAGTTTGTACTCATCTTCTTTGATGATATACTCATTTGCAGCAAAGATTGGGGTTCCCACTTGCATCATTTGGAATCTGTCTTCACGGTATTGTGTGACCAGCACCTCTATGCGAAGTTATCTAAGAGATTAGTGGAGAACATTTTTTATAATACCATTTTTTATTTTAATTTTCTGCTAGTTTAACTTAATGCTTTTTTTTTTTTTAAATCTCTATCATAATCTCTTTGTTTCATATAATATCAGAAATTCTATGGTAGAAAATTTTATAGAATGTTAACCCAAGTTTGCTCAATTGTGTTGCTTTATTTATGAATGTTTTGGTTTGTGCGACAATTTTTGTGATTGTCTGAGTGCAGGGCAGAACATCCGTAAGCTTGTCAAGGATGGTTTCATCATCCGTAAGCCAACAAAGATCCATTCAAGGTCTCGTGCTCGCAGAATGAAGGAGGCAAAGAGGAAGGGGCGCCACTCTGGGCATGGTATACTCTATTTATTTTGAGAATTCAATCATGTGCCTTTTTTAGTAAGTGTGATTATGGAATATTTACGTGTCTCAGCTTTTTAACTGTCATCAAATCTGTTTAGAATTGTGAATGATGTGGTTGGTAGACCAGAACAGTAGCTGGAAAACAGCATCTGAATGAGGCAGTTCTAGTTGTGTCCATTCTACGATGTTTATTGTTTATTTATTTAAATGATTTGTAATTTTTAATTAACTTGCTTTTATGGATTTGTACAGGCAAGCGCAAGGGTACTAGGGAGGCTAGGTTGCCAACAAAGGTCCTGTGGATGCGAAGGATGCGTGTCCTTAGGCGCTTGCTTCGCAAGTACAGGGAGTCAAAAAAGATAGACAAACACATGTACCATGATATGTACATGAAAGTGAAAGGTAATGTGTTTAAAAATAAGCGCGTGCTGATGGAGAGTATCCACAAATCAAAAGCTGAGAAAGCTAGAGAAAAGACATTATCTGATCAGTTTGAGGCCAAGCGTGCTAAGAATAAAGCAAGCAGGGAAAGAAAGATTGCAAGGAGAGAGGAAAGGTTAGCCCAGGTGAGAAGCATCTTATACAAATATCTTTATTTTCTTGAACTTGCTTTATTCTGGACAAAAGAACATCTGAAACAAATTGGACTCCAGTGAGATGTTGTTTGTTTTGGGAATGAATTAGTCAGCAAGTCACACTTGTAGTTGGTCACTTAATTTTGATCTAGTGGAAGTTCTGCAGCTAAAGATAATTTTTATAAGTTGTGACTAGTCTAACTCTAGTATTTACACTGTTATTTTTGCTTTTTTTGAGACATTAACCACTTCACTACGCTCATCATAAAACATTACTGTGGCTAGATAGAACACGGTGGAAACCATGGAGTAAATCCTTGACATTGGGATAGTGCTTGAGTATCTGAATGTCAAAGTTTGAACCAGTAGAAGCTCTCCCTTGTTTTAGTTCTATGTATTTGTTTCCCAATTTTGTTTATTTACCTTGCAAAAAAGAAATGTTGAATAGAGCCGCAAGAGTTTGGGCTAGTGGTCAAGCTTAAGCTTCGATAAGCATAGGTTCAGTGCTCAGCTCCTGCAGAACAATGACCAATGCCTGTTCTCGTTATTTCTGGAGATTACACTAATAATTGATTAATCTTTTCTGATATCTAGCAGTGAGGTTGGAATCTATTCACCTCAAGGTTTGCACACTGTTATGTAGCTGGTCCCTTTTGTGAGTGGGATTGTTGCATGCCCCTCGGTATTAGGGTATGAGTTAATACTTGCTGATGTAGAACAGAAGTAGAAAATAAAGAAAGTAAAAATATTAAACTTTGTTTGTGGATCGAGTTCATCTAAGATCCAGATCTTCTGATGCCTTTGGTTCTAAAAACTGCAACACAGGGACCTGTGGAGAGAGCAGCTCCAGCTTCAGCAACTCAACCAGCTGAGTAAGGAACTTTGCACTTAATCTGTCTGACAAACATCAATATTTTTGTAGTTGATTGCTGGATCTAAGAAGAGTTTGTTTATGTTTTGTAGGGGGATAGCTAAGAAATCTAAGAAATGAGGCCACTACGAGATGGAGCATGGTTCATGATTTATTTTTTGACTGCCATTTGATATGTAGAAATGAATTTTGTTGCACAAGTGGTAGGTAGAGTTTGAATCAAATTATTTTTCTATTTTTTATTTTTGATCTTTCATACTTGTCAGTGATAGGAAAATATTGTGGCAACCATTGAAGATTTTATGCAGTTGCTGTTTAACTTGTTTTATCTGAGGCAATTTAAATTACTGAGTTGGATGGATGTTTGACCTACGTATTTGTGAGGTTTCCTAGTGGTGTTGATGCATCTTCTTGCTGAGTATGTTTTATTCATTCATTATTCTAGCAGTAATTGTTGAACTATGTTGTAGGGCTATTACTATAATCTCTCCTTCCCTATTCTTGCTAGGTGATTCCGTGGATCTTTGTTGCCATTCTCTGTAGCAATGGCATCAAAGATCAGTAAATTAGTCTTGAAAAAGATCAATATTATTCACTTCTTAAAAAGAGTATTATTTGTTAGTTCATTATGCCTATCCAGTTGGATGATGGTAAAAAAATACAGTCTTGCAATCCGATTACTATGATCTAAAGAAAACCCTGTATCTCTGTATCAGAAATGGCCACCAATATCAATTGATCTTCATTTTCTCTTGTTATTAATGTCTTTAGCTTCATTTCATTGGCAAGCAAATCTCTTGTTAAAAAAACCAGCAACTTCTTTACTTCATCTGTTTTGACATGTAGAGTGTTTTATGGATGGGATTTCATAGTTCATTGAGGATGTAACATTTATTTAACTTCATTTATAAAGATAACTATCTCTAACATATATTTCACCAAAAAGAACAGTGGAGGAAGCAGATTCATCAATCCTGTGTGGTTAAGAAAGAACTTTATTTCAGTTGAGTATTACTTAATACCGAACTTTTAGTCTTTTACTAAGATCTTAGCATTATTCGAGAATGAACCTCTTATGAAGAAATTGGCAATTTGAGAAATTTCCATTGGACTAGATCAGGGTAGGTATTGGAAAACAATCTGGTTTATTATACCTGACACCTGCATTCAGGCTAACCGGATTGGCAAACGGAAACCCTTTTTAACAGAGGCAAAACGGCTGAGGTGTGCAGTGTGATCTGTTCCTAAGGTTTGTGGTTTTGTAGTCTCAACAGATAGTGAACCCATTACTTTTTCAATGAATATAATGCTGGGATTACTAAAAATTATTCAACGAACATGCCTTTAATTTAACAAAGAAAGGATTTAACAGTAGTGCCTAAATTAAGTCATCGATATTTAGATGTTTATTACTTCATAATACAATTAAGCTCTAACAATACATTTAAGCAAGTTATTCCATCTGCTGGAGGAGGTTTTCTAGTACTAATAATAATGTTTACAGCGTGCAACTGGTTTCTTTCCATAGTACTCTACATGCACCGCGCCACCGTACTTTCTCGCAGCCTGATAGCAATCGATTTCTTCTTTCCTTGGAGTTATTGGTTGAGGTTTAGGTTGCAGAAGAAGATGATAATGCTGATGATGACGCTGTTGTTGCATTCTTGTCTTGTGCCATTCGTCCACGATAGCAAACCCCTCCTTCCCCACTTTGAGTAAGTCAGCCTTTGATCCCATTTTTTCGAGTAGTAAAAAAAAAAAAAAAAAAAAGAAAGCAACAATTATGAAATACTTAGAGAACTTAATCTCAGGAGTTATATATAGCTATGCTTTTTGTTAGTTCGAAGTATGGAGAGCTAGAGAGGCTCAAGCCCTTATATATAGAGTTGTGAGTCAAGGTCCTGTTGTGATTCTTTGGTGAGGTTTTGAGCTTCTCCATCATTTCCTAGGCTGCTAGATGATAATTGATGCGGTCGGATTGATTTACTTTCGGCGTGTGGATGTCTATGGGATTCTTCTATATCTTGTTTGGGGAGGGTTCGAGGGTGTTCAGCCAGGCTAAATTCCCATGCATGAAAATAGTGCGGGGATGAAGGGAACATATTCATATAAGAATGATTGAATGTCCAAATTCAGAATATTTTGGTTCTTTGTAATCGGTAATCACAAAATAGATATTTTTCAAAAAACTAATAATCTATCGTAATTCTTATAAAACTTTACAAAAACAATAATTTTTATTTAATTAAATAAACTAAGCGAGTGAACAATTTTCTTTTTCCTTTTTCAGGAGCTTCTTGATAACCTTTGTTGTGATGATTGCTGGACTTTATGTAACACCCTGATAAATTCTCGAATAAGAATATACAAGATGATAAATGAGTTTATGAAAGTATTAAGCACATTAAATACTCCAGCAGTAAAATGATAATTTGACCACCTAGAGGTAAAATATTAAATTTAGCCAATCAAGGATAAAATGATCAATTTACGTGAAAATATATTGAAGAACAACACTGTATGAAATAATGAATGATTTTAAGTACGAAAAGTTATTTGGACAAATTGGGGGTAAATTGATAATTTGGCTATTAGAGGACAAAATGGTTATTTCATCTAAGACCAGACACCTGTACCATTATAAAAGTAATTTGAGAATAATTTATATAAAATAAAATAAAATAAAATATATTAAAAATATTATAGAAAATGATAGAGATTAAATCAATAAAATTTGTGTAAATTAAAGAATATGCCCATATGAATATTTGAAGAATAATACAAATTATTAGAGAATAAAGACACAAAAATTTTTGAGTAATTAATTTATAAATAACTATTAAAATGAATACCCAAATGATTAGAAAAAGTTTTAAAAATAAAATGACTTAAATCAAGGGCTAAAATAAGAGCTTATGATATGAGTAGTGGGCCTGATAGCTTAAATAATTGGAGACTAATATGTGTGAATAATGTGGATCTGGGAGCTAATTAATAAATAACATTGGGCCATGAAATATACTCAAAAGTGACGCTCCACGTTAGATTTTGAAATTTTAAATTTCAAACTAAATTAGAAACAAAAATAACCAAGGAAGTTGCTAAAAATCTATACTTTCCAAAATCTTCATTCTCGTCACACAAGAAAAATAGAGAATTAGAAATGTTTTTAAAATGAAATCAACTCAAAGGAATGTATTAACAACTTTTAAAATAATCACTTACTAATATATGTGTTTGGGAAACAAGTAAAATAGAGAATCAAAAAGGTTTTTAAAATGAAATCAACTCAAAAGAATATATTAACAACTTCTAAAATAATTATTTACTAATATATGTACTTGGAAAACAAGCAAAATAGAGAGTTAGAAGGATTTCTAAAATGAAATTAATCCAAAAGAATGTATTAGCAACTTTTAAAACCTTTACTTACTAATTCTTATGCACATGAAACAAATAAAATAGAAAGGAAAAGAGTTTTAGAAAGATTTTACAATGAAGACACTCCAAACTTGCCAATTCATGCCTATTATAACTATATATAAACCCAAGCACGAGCACCATTCTCTTTACCTCAGCATGATTGAACAAGTTCCTTCTTGCTCTCTCTGCCTCCCTCTTAGCATCGTCTTTTTCTTTAGCTATTCCAAACAACAGTTGGAGTAGTAGTAGCGAAGTACTGTACAATTTCTATGTTAGTAGTTGAGGAGATTTGAAGGAGATTCAACAGAATCTTCAAGAGGAGAAAAATTATTTGAGGTGGAAATGGTTTCTAAACTTTTACCTTGTTATTTTGATTCAGATATGATATATATGGATGTTTGCTTAGCTTAGAAACATGTCGTGATTAGAGATGCATGCTTAGGGTTTTATGATTAATGATGCATGTTTCGTGTTAATATGATCTATGTTATAACAAACCTACCCTGAAAACATGCTATCTACGGTTTATGCTGAATTTATCATACTAATGTTTATTATAAATGGAAGATTAAACAATGATTATAACTACGTATTGTCATGGGAAAAAAATTTTATCGTGAGTGTTCCAACTAATATTTTTGGGATGTGAATTGAGGGTTCGAATTTAACCCTTTTTTATCTATGAAAAGTTGAAGGTCCCAAGTTGACCTCATCTCCTAAATATGAAATACTAAGACATACTTCTTTTGGTCTTAATGTTAACTGAAAATAAACAACTGTTTGAATCACTTAATCTTTTAAAATGGTTGTTATGCATGTTATCTTTGTTTTGAAATAATTAGTGAAAACTTTAGAATGATCCACTAGGCACGTAAGCTCACCCTTTCTTTCTAATATTTCAGGGATTTAAGAAATCAAGGCTACATGGATGACAATTAGATTAGTTCTTCAAAAATTTTATTAAATTATAGGGCATGTTGACTAAAGTTATTTTATTAAAAATTTGAAGTTATTTTTGTTTTAATGAACACAAAGACTATGTACTTTTAAATTTTTTTGAATTAATTAATAAAAGTTGATTTTATTTTTTTATGATGTGTTTATTATTTTTCATGAAATCTACTTGTGCATAAGTTGATGTACACAGGAAGTCTCATGAATTTGGCATCAAAATAGAAAATAATTAATGTGATAGCGCCCGCATCTTGGGCAACCCAAACGAAAATGTAAAGTCCAAACATGTAAGCACGTGACAATAACGTGTGAGAGGACAAATCGGGCAAGGTATGGGAGGTGGGATGTTACACTTTAAGCTAAACATTACTTTAGAATTGAAACAATTTTGAATAAAATGACAAACTATTAGTAATTTGAAGTTTTGATTTGCATAGACTAGAAAGTTAGTTGATAGTATTATCACAGGTTGAATCTTTTACTTTTCTTTTGATGTCAAGGTAAAAAGTTCTTTCCATCTTTCACCAATTGCCAAAAACATTGTCCCTTGTAATAAATTTTTTTTAATAAACACAAACTTTTTAATAAACACAAACTTATAAGTGTACTGGATAATTATTTATAGCTCTGAATCTTTCTTCAACCACCCCTGAGGATATGTCTTAGAATGTAGAAATAAATTCAATTATTGATTTCAGTAGCACAAATTCCTCTATATTATAAACATCCCTTGCAACTTTTTTCCTTCCACTTTATTATTTTTTTTCTTTCCTCTGTAAGAATGGAATAGTTGGACAACTCCAATTTCTTCCAATTTTTGTACTCTTTTCTTTTTCCAAATTTTTTCCGCCAGGATCCAAAATGGATCAGAGTAGAATGACATGATGAAAACTCCATAGTATGGTGACTGGCTCAAAGCTCAAACAAGATCCCCAATCCCGAGGAGAGGGAAACAATGGAGGACCTGAGAAAGTGAAGATGCAGGGTCAGCAAACCAGTCCAAAGCAAAACAATCAATAGCAAGGGAGGAAACAACTAGGCAAAACAAAGAAAACCTGCTGGCGGGAGAGGCAGAGGGAGTCGTGGGAATAGGAAGACGAGAGGATGTGGTGGATGAGTTTGCGCAATCAAACGCTGACCTAAATATGAGCAGGCAGGGGGGCTATCCAGAGAGGGGATGTCAAAGCGGTGGACCAAGGGTAGGATCGTCGGGACCACTTTAATATCAAGAGGGTTTTCACATGGATGAGAATGTTTTTAGGCCCATATGGCCTCAAACTTGGAATGTGACCTAAAATCCTATAGTTTTGTGGCAACCTAACCCATATGCATAGGTGAGCCTTTACTTCATACAACTTTTCCCAGTGTCCATGGCCCTACCATTCTAGACAGTAGGCTAGATAACAGATGGGCTATTGGTTATGGGCAACACAACACTCACAAGGCTGGGGTCCATGCAGGAAAAACCAGTAAAGGGAGCTCAAATCTAGCTCAAAAAAGACTAACTGGAAACAAAAGGATGTCAAGGTAAAATGGTTTGACAAGATGTAGGGCTAAAGGAGGAAGAAAATATTCATAATAGAAGGAAAAGGGCAAGGCAGGACAGGGCAAATCCTAAAAAACCAACACCGCCCTTGCCAAAAACATATGGGTACTTGAGGCCAAATGTGACAGTAATCCAAAAAGAATACAGTCAAGGGGTGGGAGAGATCAAGATTAAAAAGGCGAGAGGATCACTGTTATAAATCAACGAGAAGGTGGAGGAGGCCAACCTTAAACGGTCCCCAACCCACCAATGAGGCTAATGGCATGGAACTGTTAGGATGTGAGGAACCTTCTAACAATTCGGGCCATACAAAGATTGGTTCTAAGTCATTTCCCATACATTCTCTTTCTGTTTGAAAGAAAAAAAAAACAAAGAGGAAAAAATGGAGCAAGAGTAAAATCAACTGCATTTCTGGTGCGGGTTACCTACCCTAGTGGTCAAAGTGGGGCATGAGAGTTTTTGGGAAGGACGAAAACATAGTCTCAGTTGTGATTTACACAGATTTCTTCATAGAGGTGCA
>JAJIYU010021367.1:0-10059 GCA_030144865.1 Tinospora cordifolia | reverse complement strand
AGGGGGGGGGACTCTTTGTAGTTCTTGTTTTGCTTTTTTCAGATATCTCATCCGGTTGTATTTCTATCTTATTATTAAAATATTTTTTAGTTTCTTTTCCAAAAAAAAAAAACAAAGATTAATCAGTTGTATATATATATTTTTTGGGTTTAATGTTAGAAAATACTAAATTGACTGTATGTTAGATATAATCACATAATAAGATTGTAACTAATCTTTTATTTATTACTACTCTGTGCTAAGATGATGTTTTCTTATATTTTATGTCAAAACTGATACATATAGATTCAATTTTGTTGGACACATAAAATTGAAAAGGTTTTCCAGCATTAAAAAAAATTTATATATGACAGGAATTTGAATTCAATGCGGATACCATTACCAAACTAACTCAACTACAATTTCATTATTAAAACATGTATCTCTTGATTTAATAATTATAATATAAATATTATAGTTACATAAGAAGTGAATTTCACATTACCCCTTTTGCACTTTGTGTTTGGTGAAATCATGTTATTTCTGATATTGACTTTGCTTTTTCTTTCTTTTTTTGTGTTAATTATTTTTTCTCCTTGGTCATGTAGAGACCAATCGGACCCTATAAATGCAGCTGCGAACATGTCGATGGGCTGGCTGGTTTGTCAAAGCGTTCCCTGTGCTGTCATAGACTTGCAACATTAGAAAGAGGCTAGATACTTGTGTATTTAAACCAAAGGCATCATTGGAAGGTTCCCACCGTTGCCGTAGTCGTCGTCGTTGTCTCAACGCAAAAACTTTCATTCAGTTCTCGCTTCAGGTCACTGCTTCGTGCTTGCCACTGACTTAGGTCAGTCTTCCAAATTCGCTTCTATATCTTATTTTCCCGATTTCAATTTCTCTACTTAGTTTTTTGGTTTACGAATGAATTGAAGGGTTGTGATCCCGTAAGAGATCAAGTCGCAGTGTTGCCTCCCGCATAGACTTGAACTTACAACCTTCCATATAGCTGGATTCTTGTCGCCCATGCCGTTGCCATCGAACCGATACCGTTACCCCATTTTGCCAAACGTGTTAATCTTATCAAAATGAAATTGTATTGTGCACCTTCCACTATTGCCTAAATTTCTAAAATACTCAATCAGTATCACGTTCTGCTTATTTAATTTTCCACGTTGCCTTGTTGGACTTATGGGAGAGGAACAAATTTAAGAACTTGCATGGTGTTCGACCTTTTTTTTGTTTTGTTTTGTTTTTTGTTTTTTGTTTTTTTGTTTTTGTTTTTGTTTTTTTTTGTTTTTTTGTGTTTTTTGTTTTTTTGGGCAGGACCTTGCAATTTTTCTCTTGATTTTGTCTCTTCTTAAATGGGTGCTGCTTATTATAATGCACAATGTGACTTTACTGCCATTATTGGTAGACTAGGAATGTGGATGAACAGGAGTTGAAGATGCTTTAATACCCTTAATTTAATCTCTTGTTTCTACCTTATAGTTCTTGTGTTACTTGCAGATGTTATCATTTCTTCCATGAAACGTGCCTCTTTTTGAAGCTTGAACATGGGAACGCGGAGTTTTTTGTGGGATTACACAAAGAAGTCTCTAACTGTTGGATTGATAGCTCTTACTGTTTCAGATCGATTTGCAAGTATTTCTCCTGTGCGCGGTCTTTCCATGCATCCCACATTCAACCCTAGCACCAGTACTTTACTAGGATCATTGATGGGTAAAAGCATTTTTTTTTTTTTAAAATTATATGTTTGTTTATATGTGAAAATTTTATCTATGACTATTTAGTTGCTGCAGATGATCATGTTCTGGTGGAGAAGTTTTGCCTGGAGAAGTACAAATTTTCGCATGGTGATGTCGTGATCTTCCGGTATTATAACATTTTTCTAGAATTGTACTTTAAAGATACTCTCAGTATAATTTGCAGAATAAGATTTGTTTTAGTTGTCACAATCAATTTATTGATTTTGCATCTAATATTTAAAAAAAAATGCTTTGGCAAATTTTCCTTCTCTCCTTTTCAACCAATTTCTAAATGAATCTATGAGTATTTTTTTTTTTGAAAGGAAACTAGATATATATTATAATATAATAAAAAGTGGACGAGCAGTCCAAAGCGCCAGAGGCAGTTACAAACGTGACACAAAATGAAGTCCCAACTGAGCAATTGATGCCCAAGAGATTACTCTAATCCTAAGATATAAAAGGAAACCCAAACAACAGTACATATAGACCAAAATACTATTTATAATAACCCAAAAACTGATTTCAAACTTGGCAACTTTAGAAGATTTGGCGGGTGACATCCTCAGTCAGTGCCCGTCACCCATTCCCTTTCGGATGGACCTGGTACCTACTATATGTCCTTAGGTGAGACTCATCTGGTGGTCTTACCGGGATGCCTCCCACCACTCTCGCCTGGGCTTGAATATTAGGTCCATAGCTGTGCGTCATTTGGCCAGATCTTTCTGCAACTTGGATTCCAGGTGTCTTAAGGTTGAACCCCCTTTTTCTCATGCTTGACTCCTTTTTTAGGCAAGGCTCACTCTTTGGCCTTTTCTTACCACCATGACTTCTTCAACTATCGGGAGCACCGTCATCCTCGTCACCAGGCTGTGCCTGTGCCAATCTGTCCTGGCAACCTGCCATGCTTTGGGTCAGTCTAGCCTTCCTACTCAAACGGTGCCAGACTGCCTCCCTAGGTCGGCTATGGTACTGGTCGGTCAGAGGAGCCACGTCTCGCCTTTTCTCCTTCTGCCAGTCATCACGTGGCCTGGACGTCGCCGACGTCGGCAGCTGTGCCAAGATCGGCTGTTTGTCCTGCTCTGCATCCCTTCCTTTCTGTTTGCTTCATTCTGACTTTCTTCACCTCGGCCCTAGGAGCAGCAACGCTCAGTGTTGTTTGATGCACATCATTAGCGGGAGGGCCAGAGAGAGCGTCGATGACAGCCTTGGCCTTAATAGCATCGTGTGTTCGCTTGCAAATCTCTTTCAAGTAAATCTGTCGAATCTTGATACCATCGTCCTCGTTTGAATCACCCATGGTAGTAGCGTCAAAATCGTTGTCGTTGGATGAAGCGGCGTTGGCGGTGTTAGCTGTTGCAAAGGCTTCTTCTTCGATGAGTCGAGCCATGGCGTTGGCTTCATCTAGAGGAGCCAGGGTTTCGGTGAGGTGCTTGATTACAGCATCTCACATATATTGTGACGGATGCCAGTTGCTCATATTGACAATCTCAAATTCCACAACCATACTTTGAATCACTTGAGCCCACAACTAGTCTTGCCTGAGGGAGTGCCTTGACAACCACGATAAATAACCACTTTTTTTTATTGCTAAATTTTCCAATAATGTCCAATTCTTCTTTAAGTTGTAGGGTTATACAATTTCTAATTTGCATCTGAATGAATCTATGAGTCTTAAAACTTTGTTCCAATATTTATTTATTTATTTATTTTTGTGATCTAGCTTATTTTTTGCATCTTAGGAAGCCTCACTTATTATTATACTCTATTAAGTTGTGGGCTTTGAACCATTCTTTGGGAAGTTGAGTTGTATTTGCACCATTTCAAGAGCATATGACATTGCCAATCCTTGCTTCCTTACCATGTCACCTAGTTAGTTAAGTTGCACGAAACCTTTTTAAATGGACAACCCTCATTTGTCAAAATACTATGTTTGGGCTCTAATCTGGTGTTGTATACGAAATAAGTTTGGGCTATGATCTAATGTTGTATACGAAATTTTACACAACTTCTAATGTCATTCTTTTGTTATCTGTAACACTTTAGGATGTGAAATGATCATGATCTAGTCCCAAATTTTTATGAATTAGCTACTTTTTTGAAGTTCCCAAGTAGTTTTGTCGACCTTGTTATTGTAGAATTTGCTACGTGCTGAACCATAACTTTTGTTGTTGTATTACTTCTTTTTTCTGTTATTGGACTTGTTTGATTTTAATTCTCATGCATTTCAACCTACAAATGCAGATCACCAAGTAACTACAAGGAGAAACACATTAAGAGAATAATTGGCTTGCCTGGTGACTGGATCAAAATTCCTCATAAGCATGACACACTGAAGATTCCTGACGGGCATTGTTGGGTGGAAGGGGACAATACAACTTCTAGTTTGGATTCAAGATCATTTGGCCCAGTATGTAACATTTTACATGCATCCTCTTATTAATGTATCTAGTATGTGTTGGCATGTGTCCATAGCTAGCATTATTTTTTGCAATATTAGTTCATTAAATGTCCAATAAAGTGACAATGGTTTTAAGTTGGTGCATATCAAGACTCCATTGTGGCATATGATGCATGCAAGATCTGCCAAACACTGGACAGGACATGTTTTGAAAATTTTAAAATGCTGATCACAATGTTTAATAGCATGTTTATTGGGATTATAGGTTATCGACTGAATAGTTGAATATTTAGTCTATTTCTTGGCAGATTCCTTTGGGTTTAATACAAGGGAGGGCGACTCATATAGTCTGGCCACCCCAAAGGATGGGCAAAGTGGAGAAAAGAATGCCTCAAGGAAGACTTCTTCAATTTTGACTTTTAGTATTCATTTCATTGTGTTCATCAAGTAAGCATTCTTCAATTTAAGTTTTGTGAAAAATGCAATTTCTATTGAAAGTTGCACAACTTTCTTGATTTGTCAGATATCTTAGGATACCATTTTGTAGTTAATTTTGTTTTAAATGTGCTATTTTTCTTTGCATTGTTTTTTGTTCTGTCAAGACTATACTAGACATGATGATGCCAGTAGAAAACTTATATTGAATGAAATCTAAAATTGAAAGAAGGAATCTGCTGAGCCATTGATGATCCATGAAGAAAGCCACCTTTTTGTTTCATGTATTTTTGGTGATGGATTCTTCATTTCCTACAACTAATCTGTTTCTCCTTTAAAACCCAAACTAACCCAACCTGAAATGGTCAAGTTGTTCAGATCCCTTACACCTGAGGTTCATTACATAAATTTGGTTTATTAATGCTTAGATCATCATTGGAAATCAGATGACCACGACAAATCTTTCACATGGTGCATCACTGTATAATCATGTTTACCATGCTCTTTTCGTTGGTGTCAAATATTTTACAGGTTGAAAGAGAAGTTTTTGACATTTTAAGATACTTTCTGTTGAAACTACAAAATTAAATGAATGGTGCCTCTTCAAGAGGCAACACTTTGTTAAATAAAAAAAATGGATGACGCAGGGCACCACTCAGCTTACAAAAGAACTCACTAAAAAAGAAAAAAAGAAGTTGTGCAGTTCTTTTCAGGTATAAACCCTTGACAAAACACATTCCCCTTCCCATCTCCTGTGTGTCATCTTTCTGACGACGACTATCTTTAGCATTTTCTCTCTTTGAAATCTTTTCTTTATTGGCGCCTTCCCATCTCTTTAGCGTTCAACATATTTGGTCTGATTCTATTTGGACCTTTTTGGTTTCAAGTAACTTATTTTCCCGGGTTTTATTGATTTTAGAGGTTTTAAAAAACTTCACTGTGATGAAAATTGAGAGTTTGCATTGGGGAGCATTGTCTCAAGAGGATAGGGAGTATTTGGAAGAGACCTTTTGAAGAAGTGGAAATAAGAGAAGCAGTTTTCAGTTGCTATGGATCAAAGACATTGGGGTTAGACGGCTTTTATATTTTAGTTTTCAAAAATTGATCCCCTTGGAAATTTCTGTGTCATCTATCCTCTCTTCCTCAATCATGTTCGTTGGAAAGTAGGAAATGGGGGAAAAAAGATTCTGGGAGGATGTTTAGTGTGGAAATAACTCTTTCAGCTTGACGTTCCCTTGGTGATACGGAGCTGCTGCTTCAAAACTGATTCTATACAGGACCTTCTGGTTGCTAACAGTGAGGATCCTAGTCATACAAGAGCATGGAACCTCAAACTTAGGAGAAATCTAGAGGATCACGAAGTAGAAGACATGGCCAACTTGCTGCAGATATTGGATTCAGTGTCGATAACCTCTCTTAAAGATAGATGGATATGGCTAAGAGAGCCAACAGGAGAATTCTCTGCTAAATGCTTTTGCTTATATCTCAGTCCCCCCAATGGAAACCTGCTGCAGTCATGTATGGATATTGTCTGGAAGGCTACAATCCCTCTTAAGGCTAAGCTGTTGCGATGGCTGATTGACTTGGTTGTCTAAACTGTGCTTATAAGGTCCAAAGAAAACTTCCTAATCAATGTCTCTCTCCCTCTCGGTATTGTCTTTGTAAGAAAGCAGTTGAAGATACTCAGCACTTATTCTGAAGTTGTGAAGTTTTGAAGCTGGTGTGTCAGCGTTGGAAGGAGAACCTCAACATGCTGGAGATGTCGGTGGCTTGTGTTAACTTGCAGAGGCCTTCTACTATCCTCTCCCCTCCGTCCCTTCTCCAGTTAAAAAAGTGTTGGAATTTAATTCATTTTGCTATTTGGTATGCCTTATGGGAAGCTAAGAATAACTGCATCTTTAAAAATGTCATTGTAAATGGAAACAGTATACTGGAAAGGTCTGTTTTACTTTTTGCTACATTGGTGCATTCTTGTCAGAAAAGTCTAGGCTACTCTTTTGGCGAATGAGCACCAAATTGGTCTAGTATTTTGCTATCTTTGTAAGTGGTCCTGGTTATTTTGAAGTCTTGTATTTATTTTCTGGATTGTTGATCTCGTTATATTAATATAATATTAAATTGTTTCCTTTCAAAAAAATAAAAAATAAATAAATAAAAATTGAGGGCCATTTTGAAATGGGACATTTTGAAGGTGATGGAAGAATTACTCATTGGGGATTATCAAGAACTATGATAACCATGTGAATGAACTTATATTTGGATCATTCCGGAAAAGGGAATCTTAGGAAGATTCAAGGACTATGATTTGTCAATTTAATTGCACCTCTATATAAAATTTTACCGAAAATCCTATCATTAAGGTTAAGAGAGGTTCTTAACAAACAGTCGAGGAGGGATAGTCAGCTTTCATTCAAGGGAGATGAATTTCGGACACACAGCTGGTGGCTGATGAAGTGGCTGGAAAGATGTCTCACTGGAGGAAAGCTTTTTGTGGGAGGGGGGAGGGGCTGGGGGCCATTGTTTTATGTGGATGACAAAATCTTTCCTACTTGGTGGCCATGCAGAAAATGTTTCTCATGCATCAAATGGGCTAACATTGTTTCTTTGTTGTCTTAGACTTGAAGGTGAACATGGCAATATGTCAAATGAAAAGTATCAATGTTTGAGCAAAGGATTAGGTGTGGGTGGTATAGTATGGTGCTCGTAGGAGAATGGCCAATGTATTGCTTGGGTTTGTCTCTGCGGGGGTCCAGAGTGTATTAACTGTTGGGGAGCCTATCCTAAGCAACATTTCAAAGAGGCGTGAGGGTTGTAAAAGAAGCTTCTTGTCAAATGGTGGAAGATTGACCCTTTTCCATTTAGTTTTTAAAGCTATTCTAGCATATTCTCTTTTTATTCACGGTTCCGAGGAGGATTGCCAAGGCAATCAAGATGAAAATAATGGACTTCTTCTAGAGAAGGAAGAATGGGTAACAAGTACTATCCCTAGTAAGATGGTCTCAATGCAAGAGCCTGTGGAAAAAGGTTGTGGGAGTAGGAAAACATCATGAGAAGAAATATTGGTTTATGCAGGAAATGGGTTTGGAGGTATCTTTAACAAAGGGATGCATTGTGAAGCAAGGTGATAACAAGCAGGTATGGGAGGTACACGTGGGTGTTGAAGGAAGTCACGCCAAGGATTCCTTAGAAGTTTATTGCTTCCTTTCTTTCCTAGACATTGAGTGGAAATGCAGGCAGTTTTTTTATTTCTTTTTTGGGTGGGTATGAAGGTTTTTGGGGAGGGAGGTGGTGTTGTGATTGCTTCCTGGCGGATTCATTTTTAACTTGTATACATTTTCGCGTGCATATTTGCAGTCTATCTCTCTCTGCCTTTAACCACCATGATGCCCTTCATCATTATCGTGGAATCTCTCCACCCTGGGGCATTAACTCTTGGAGAAGAAGAGGCACTACCCATTTTTTCATGCCAAGATAATGTGGCTTTCCCAGATTCTAGGCATAAATTAGTTTGGTCCTTATATTCATATTCGCAATATTCATTTAAGTCTTTCTTCTCCAACATGCTTTCATTCTCTCCAACTCCTTTCATCTTGGCAAATCCTATATAGGTGTCCACCCCATTTAAAGTGTAGGTTTTTGGTTGCCTTGTGGCACATCAGAAAGTAAAGACACAGCAAGAAGAATACTAAATTTGTATTCCCCTCATTGCATGTGCTTTGTGATAAGGAGGGTGTGAGTGGATCATGTGCTTGTTTCATGTAGTTTCTTTATTTAGTTTTGAATTAAATAAATCCCCTTCTCCACGGTCGCATCCAGTGCCCCTCCTCAGTGGAAGATTGCCTTATGTAGCCCCGCTTGGTGGTTCTCCCTCGCAGCTGGAACAAGCAGCCTTGATTGCATATATCGCTACAGTCTAGAGAGTGTCTGACTGGAAAGAAACAACTGTACCTTTAAGGATCTTAGAAAGAGCTTAGAGGAAGTCTGGGAGACCATAAAGCTGGTAGCAAGTTCATGAATTTTGACCTTTAAATGGAATAATGGATACTCTATATCAGACTGGACTTTGGGTTGTGTAGGTGCATGGCTAATTTGAATTGGGAATGGATTTTTAATCAATATTAGTGCCCGTTTGATTTTAGAGTTCATGGTTGTACTTGAAGGATTATTTTAGGCAACAGAAGTGTTGTTTCTTCGTTTAAGAAAACTTTAGATCTCATATTTTGTCTTAAGTAAATAAATTCATTTTAATCATGAGTGATTATGAATGGACAGTAAGAAGTATTTTGCATCAACAGTGACTGGAATTATGAAAGGACCAGTTCAAATGATTTTGTTGCTTTTGATAAATGACAACTTATGACTTTTTCCAACTAGAAAAGAGTGATAAGTACTTGAGTTTAAAACAACAGGAATATTTTGTTGCTTTTGATAAATGACAACTTACGACTTTTTCCAACTAGAAAAGAGTGATAAGTACTTGAGTTTAAAACACAGGAATATTTTGTTGCTTTTGATAAGTGACAACTTATGACTTTTTCCAACTAGAAAAGAGTGATAAGTGCTTGAGTTTAAAACAATAGGAATATTTAGATGTTGAAGGAGTTGAGAGAACATGATCAGCCACGAAAGTTAATAATGCCAGTGAGACTATGCTTTTGTGGTTTGGCACAAAACAAAAGATTATAATGCCGCAGCTGCAAAATTCGAAAGGGGATATGTAAGCTGTACCATCCTTAATAATTTTGACCCTGAAGGAGAATGCTGTGTGATGCTATTCTTGACCAAAAAGAGAAAAATAACAGGTATAATTCAACAAAAATATTGCCCAAGTTGTTTCAAAATATTGCCCAACATCATGAAGAAAGAGTGTCAAAAGAGCAAAGGAAAAGAAGATTGCTAGTGTTATCAATTGGATGTATTTGCAGTCTCCAAATGTTACTTGTTGAACGTTTGGTAAACTGGTAGGAATTAGGATTGTTTAGGCAATTAAAATGGTGGTGTTTGGTGATGAATTCATCACCTGACATGCCAAGCAATAATTTTGGTGACAACAGGTGTTGTGTTAAAGAGTAACTCCAGACGTTTGCATGGAAGCTTAAGCAGGGGGTAGGAAATGGGTTCGAGCTTGACTAGTTAAACTGATTTAATGGAAATAGTTCATTACAGTGATGACCTGCTTTCAAGCAAATCTAACAGTATATTTAAGTAGAAGCTTGAACGTAAGGACCTCTTAGTTGTAATTGAGAAGGCTGAGACCAAGGTGGTTTACCAAGTATTCCCATCTAGAAAGAAGTAAGCCGATAGTTATCTAGAGTAAGCTGATATATATCTAGAATATAGTACCGTGCATCAAAAGAAAATGAAATTAACGTGTCAATGTTGTTGATGAGGCTTTTCTTATTTCCAGCATGCGCATCAACATTAGCTTGAGGTTGATAACCTATGATGAAAACTAAACAAATGGCTATGAACCCAAGACTTGGCATCTCAGATCAA
>JAJIYU010021366.1:0-10060 GCA_030144865.1 Tinospora cordifolia | reverse complement strand
CTTGAGTTTGCTTAGATCAACCTTTTTGACAGGATACGAATAAGCTTCATAATTGATCTTCTGTCCCAGACAACTTAGTTTTGTAAGCGTGGTAATCAGGTCAACCTGAGAGGAAAAAAGTTATCAAAATAACTAGTTAAGAAGTATCATCTAATCCTTTAAAATCTTAACTCACAAAAAAAAAAAAAAAAAGAAGAAGAAGAAGAAAGAAAAGCATGTTTATGTGACAAAACAATCAATAATCTGGGCTTCTTCCAGGCTTGTTCTCAGTTCTTACTGCTAATTTCACATCAAAACACACAGCTATCTTCTCCTTTACTTTCCTTTTATTCATTTGTATGATAGAGGAAACAAAATTGTGTTTCTCACCTCATAATTCGTCTGTGACACCGTTTCTCGGCTTTGTTGGTACTTTTGAACCCAAGGTGAAACTTCAGGATCAGATGCCAATTTGCTTTCTGTTGCCTCTTGGTCAGGGCCCAGAAAGGCAGACATCACAGCTAGCTGCAAATTATTGTATGAACTGCTCAACGAGGAATTAAATAAAAATAAAAAAAAACAAAAGAACTTTACAGAATTGAACAAGCCCAACCATACTGTAATCGATTATTCCCAGTATGTTTTGTCTAATGATCTAGTCTTGGTTGGAATGTAATCAATTATTCCCAGTATGTTGTGTCTAATGATCTAGTCTTAGTTGGAATGAATCCAACATGATCAATGTTTGAGCATGGGTAAACACAAACAACTAATCCATTGGAAGAATATAAAATGAAGTTAATACAAAGAAAAAAGAACAAAAGAAAGGCACACCTGACGGGGTCCAAATCCAACGGCTACAAACTTATCCTTCATTTCCTGAACGGATGCCTTCTCCCACAGTGGAACTCTTCCCTCTGGATCAGGCTCTTGTGTGTCTGACCTTCCAAATTGTTTGTCAAACGAACCCCACTGTTGGTACAAAATCGTTCCCATGCAATAGGTGTTAATGGACCATTCCTTGAGTTTTGAGGAAGGTGGTAAAAAAAAATGTTCATGATCGTCTTTCCACAATTTCTAAATTCTCTAGATCATTATAGTTTCTTTGGCGGGTCTACTTTGATTTGAGATTTTTTTAACTTTCCTTTCTCACCTCAACTTGACTTAGTCTTTTTCTATCTATATGGGTTCGGCTACATAAATTTGCTTCCTCTAGCCTGCTTCATCATTACAATTGTTCCACTGAATTGAAAATTTTTCTAGTTTAAGTAACGTGGGAAAAATGCTTCCTGGAGTGAAAAAATTGGATTGGAATTGCTACAAATAAGAAACGGACCTGACCATTTGAACCATAGGCTGTATACAATAAGTTGCCCTTCTCTTCATTCCCACCGCATTTGCGGATAGCAGCAGCAATGAAAGTCTTTTTAACTGCTGATTGAGCTGTGTTTATTCAAGAGAAACATGCTTTAAAACTTTCCAAAAGAACCAAAGGCAAAAAGTATTTACATTTTTAGTTCATAACCAATAAATGGCTTCATATGTTTTACCTGCAAGTTGGACGAGATCAGCAAATGCAATAGGTCCACCCATAGAATAAGAATCAATTTCCTTCTTTGCCTCCTCCAATAGATTTAAGGCGGCAGAGAGGTGTTGATTTTCAGGTCTGCTTATCTCTGAGCTTTAGAAAGCAAAAAACTCAATATCAGAAAAAAAAAAAAAAAAACCCTCTGATAACAGCTCCTTAAATTTGTTGTGGAAGGGTTTAAAACCACTGAAATTAATTATATGACTAAGAGAAATACCTTAAGCGAATCGATCCATTTGGCCCTCCAGATTTTGTGGCCTGCAAGTTCATTGAGCAATACAATAATTTCTTTTTGCTCCTCTAAATGTCTAAAATGACTTAAAATGTAAATCCATTGCAAAACCTGACCTTGTCATAAGTCATTATATCGTTCAGCGCAAGAGTTAGCAAAGATGGGACAAGCTCAGGATTCCCCTACAATATGTAAACAAAATGACATTTCAAATCTAGCACATTTTAATGAACTCGATCTACAATTTAACACACAGTGAATGATGTAAATATCGTGAGATTCATGAAGAGCTAATTGGTAAAGCACACCTTTATGGCCTTGAAGAGAGTATCCTTGATCTTAGCTGTACATGTATTCAATATCACTTGAGTTGATCAAAGGGTGTTTGTTTCCAGCATGAGAAGCTAAATGGAAGATAAAGACTTACATTGAAACTCCGCCCGTTGCCTCCGTTGGATTAGATCAGCAGCGCTCGCCATTTTTACAAGCGACCCTGAGCTTGTTATTATTTCCTACGGAGGGATGGTAACTGGTAGAAACTCATCATCTCATCATTCTTTTAGAATGCAATACAACTAGACAATTAAAAAACGGCTCTTTCATATTAAGTGTTTGGTTTCATTGTGTAATACCCCGAAAATTTTTGTAAAACAAGCTTCATCTCCAAAACTTTTCATTTTTCTTCTCAAAACTATTATAAGTCAAGAAATTTTTTTTCAAAAAATTTTTGGGGTATTACTCATTACTTCTTCAGAAGTTATTTGGTTTCAGATAGTTTGGCAATTAAGAAAGAATAGAACTATGAGGAGCCAGCTTACCCTTGTCAGTCTTCATCATTATTTTCAAGAAATGCCATGACTTTTTTTTTAGTCTGCTTTGTTCAACTAATCTATAATTGACCCAAGAAGGAACCCTATAGGCGGCAAAGGTCTCCCTCATTGAGTGTTTCATATGTATGACCTTGCTCAAGGGAAACGAGCTTAATGCTATCCTAGATAACCAAACCTATTCCCATTTTCTTTTCTTTTTCCTTAACAAAAGTTCAGGTTATTCCAATTAACATTGCAATCACACTCATTTCTTCCCTTTGAAAGAAGATATAACAATTTCTTTTTGGTTTATCAATCTAAGGAAGAGAAAGTATATATATCTTGATGTCTTTGCATTCAAAGGATTATTTCAATTTGGATCCTCATGTTTTGTAAGTAACAGACTAAAAATTTTTAACTATGGATTTGTGTTCATGTACAGTAGAAAAGAAATTCACAAGAAGTTGGATATTACATACCACACCAATTGTAGCCCCAAAGAATTTTAAAGCATCCCTCCTGCTGATTCCATCCTCAGAATGAACCATGTTTTGAACCTCATTACAACACGAAATGCTGGACTAAATTCCCCAAAAATGAAAAAGCCCAGTTAGTCATTTCATCAAGAGAGCCTCATCAAAATTCTCAAAAAATGTAGGCTAGTTTTCTGTATCCAAAATTTTGGGAATTCCAAAAATGTGTTTGGTTGGTTGAAACCCAAAAACAATTTCCCACAACTTACATAGAGAACATGTAATTTTCTAGTATTCGGATCTCAAACCGGACTCAAATTTCTTGCCCTTTAGCTAAAAACTTACATGTTATTAACTGTAACTATGAAAAATAACCCCAACTGTGAGATGCCCTTCAAAAATCCATGCCCATAGAACTTAAAACTAATAACAATTTCATGGTTTTTCATTGAATATACACCAAACAAAGAAACCCAAAAAAAAAAAGACAGAGAAGAAATAAATAGACTTAAATTGACTGAAAAATCATTTGCATCTTTGCATCGGCTTGTAAATTGAATAAAAGAACAGTAAAAATAAGCTCAGATTGAGGCATACCCTTTAGAAATTGATGTACATAGAATTGAAAGTTAATCACAATTTTTCATTGTTTACATTGAATATTTATACACTAAAATAATCTATGAGAGACCCAAAAAAATTTTCAAAAAGGGAGAAAGCTAAGTAGAAATGTGAAAAAAAAAATGCTTACATTGCAGTGTTTGGTTCTTGCACTGGCAAGAGAGGGCTGCTGAGAAGATAAATTTAGGAGCAGAGCAGGGCGAGTTGAGAGGAATGAAATTGTTGGAACTGCCATTTTCAAATCACAGCTCCTTCTTTCCCTACTCTATTTATTTATTTATTCTTTTTAAAAAATTTTTTAAAAAATAAATAAAAATAGAAATAGAAATAAATATAAGAATTCCACGTGGCATCCATGCATGGCGTATCAGGGAGAAGCGTTATCCTAATAGGATAGGATAATAATGCTTTCTAATTTTTTAGGATTTTTTTTTTCTTGTGAGAGAAAGTATTCCATGCTCCCGAAGCTGTTTAAACTCCGTACTTTGCGTTATACTTATTCACTCTCTGAAGAACAAGAAGAAGAAGACGAAGAGGAAAAGAGCTTCGGAGATGCAATTACTTGCGAATTCAACGATCGCTAAGGTTACCATTGCGGTTTCTGCAGTGCCACACCAGGTAAGCAGAGTTCATGAGCTAAGGACCTGTTTGGTTCAGTACTTTTTGCTTAATTGATTGGATTTCATGCGAAGTTCTTGATCTTCGCTCATTGTTATGGAAATTGAAACTGTGAGTTCTTAATATATAGAGTTCTTGGTGTATTTCTGTTCGTTGAATCTATGTTACATGTTGAATGTTGATTATACGTCGGTAATTGATAAAAGTTAATTTGGAAGTAAATCCTAAAAGAGAGGTTTGAAGAGAGATTCTAGAAAAATGTCAAGAGTGTTCAATATTAGTTCAACTATGATTGAATCCGAATATTGTTAACTGGAAGTGGAAGAAGAGATTGCGAAGATTGAAAGCCAAGATGAAACTTCTGACATTTTTTTTTGGATTTGGACTGCTTGCGGTAATGATGCATAATTAGTTGCAACTGGAAGTGAAAGTATTTTTTTTTCTTTCCTGAAAAGCTATTCGATGCTGTTATGCCCTGCATATGAGATATCACTGCGTAGTTACATCACCTGTCTTGAATGGCTGATCTTGCGAGAATGAAGTAATGGTAGCAATGGTTAACTTCTACATAATTATTTTCTATTTTTCTTTGGTCTAAGCATCTAGGAAAGCATTCACAGCTTTGATCAAATGGTTAACTGAGGCTTTATTCTGTAATGATTTACAATTTTTTTCCTATAGGTGGACTATTATTCTGGTGATCATTTGTCTAAATCTAGGAATATTGACTGCAGAACTTCTACAGATCCAGAAGGTCTAGAAACTCTGCCTGTTCTGTTAAATCAGTTTCAAAAGATGATAGCACTAAAGCTGAGTTCAATGTATCATTTCCTGGTGACTACTCAGAGCTTCTACAGCAGGTAATCCTTCATATTGAATTATCATTAATTTGAATTTCTGATAGAGAACATCTAAGAGAGGAGACTCCAGATGATATAATTTGCATTGAAGATATGAGTGCAAAAGTGTAAACCAATTCTTTTAATCAAATAGGGTGTTTAAAGATTATGTAACGACTACAAAAAGAATCAACGTTTACCAATTCTTACTAAGGTCTGGTTGGCATTTTTAATTCACTGGTTCAGAGAGCTAGTGTTTTTAATGATATTGCATAGAGGCATATGATGCTGGCAATTTTTTTGGATATTTTCTCTTCTTTGTCGTGGCATCTTGAAAAATTACAGAGCAACTTACTGGCGTAGATATTAGTCATAAAAATGTGCTATTTTAGTTAGGAAGCTGAAGACCTAGAACATACATCAAACAATACCATATTTAGTTGAGCATTTGGTTATGGTTCACTGTCGTCCAACTCCATTTGCATGCTTTCCATTTTAGCAACATCTTTTTGGTCTAATGGTTTTTAACATTAAGGATTTCCAGAAAGCAGGGTAAAAGAGTGGAGGGATTATTTGTGCCAATGTGCTTTTCTGATTTATCTGGAATGTTGTATGATTTGATTGGTTTGAACTAACAGGCAAAAATGGCAACCATTTTGGCTTTGAAAGACAATAAGAAATTAATGGTGAGTGATTTTTATCTGAGTGAATGATAAACCCAAGCTTGTACCTGTCTCCTGTGCTGCAAATTTGATAGTTTTGACCGTGGGTGTTTGTTGACAGGAGATAGAATTTCCTACTGCTGGGCTGGAATCTGTACCAGGTTTTTTACAGTTTCCTGCAAACCCATTATTTACATCCGTATTGTTAATTTACTGCAATTCATCTCATGTAGAATTGGAAATTCGTTAGGTGATGGTGAAGGTGGGATAGAGATGACAGGAAGCATGCAGTTGATTCGAGAATTTTGCGATTGCTTCATTACCCCTGAGAAAGCAGCAAGGACAAGAATTGTATGTTGATAGGATTTATTTATTTATTTTTTATGGAAAAATGTCTTTGAGTTTCGTTTTGTTTGTAGGAGAACACCTTTACCTTAACAATTGCTTATTTGAAGTTCTATATCTTCTCAATTGTTTGAAATGTGTAGGTTTCATTCGATGGGTTCTGTTGATTTTGTAACTAAGGTAGTAATTGTAAGTTTCTAGAGCGACGTCAGTCAGCTGATTCATTTGGAGGCAGAATGTCCAAAGTTGATAGCATTTTGATTCTGAATCCTGCCTGGAATGATTCAACTAGATGTGCATTTGGATGTGACTCTAGTAGTGTAAATTACTCTTCTGTTCAGTTGATCTACAAAAATCTCCTTTAAGCTGTATCATGCTCCTTGACTTCCTTCTTGTCCTCTGAATAATGACACATAATGTATGCCTTTCCTCTCAAGTGAAGATGTTGATTAGTTTATTTTAGTTTATTATTCATTGAAATCATATCTATGTGGAAATTGTCACTTGGCAGCTGACACAGTTGTAATGCTTCCCCACAATTGTATGAGTTGCCACTGTGTTGTATTCATAAAATTTGATCGAATGATAAATCTGACAACATTATGCATTGTCTGTGGTTTAGCATGTGAGGACCATCTCTTAAATATTTCGTGTCTATTGTTTCATTGTAGAGTCTCTCTTTCTTTTTTTGTTTTCTTTTGGTTGACCGTTCTACTTTTTGGCTCTGACTTTTTTATTTAATGATAAAATCAGTTTTTCCCAGAAGCTAGTGAGGTGGAGTTTGCAAGGAAATTGGCTTTTGGAGGAGCTTCATTTAAGCTTGATTATCTGACGAAGCCATCTTTATTTGAAGATTTTGGTTTTGTGTCGAAGGTTAAAATGGCAGATCGTGTGAAGCCTGGGGATGAAATGTTTTTGGTTGCCTACCCATATTTTAATGTCAATGGTAGTTTTATTACTGGCATGCAACTTAAGCGTGATTTGTATAAATAGAATTCTGAATCCTCTAAACTTCATTGTAGGTTTAGCAGTCTGAATCTTCCTTTGTGATCCAGAAATGCTTGTGGTCGAAGAGCTTTACAAAGTAGCAGTAGTGAATACTTCTCGACAGTTGATTATATTCAATGGAGAACTTGATCGCATAAGGACAGGATGTATCCTTTTCCATTTTTGCATGGTCTTTGTTTGAGTTTGAGTTTGTGAAATCACTCCTAGAGTACCATTCAAAATCTTGTTTTTCTCAAAGATTCGATTTACTCCTCTAAATGGCATCAACTGAATTTATCACCTCTGGTTTGAAGATGAATATGTTGTCACTGGTGACAATTTTTAATTAAGTGGCTATCAGCAAATGTTACTGCTTTTCTTTTCTTTTTTTTTTTTTTCTCCTTCTGGTGACTTGAGGCTACTTGACTTTAGATTAAATCAAGATTATCCGTCATTTTTCTACCCTAAGCTAGCAGCACTTTCAAAGACCTTCTTACCCAAGCTTGAGACTGTATATTACATTCATAATTTTAAAGGGCGCAATGGAGGCACACTTTTCAGGTTTGCTTGTTGATCAATGCTAAAATTTGTCATTTAATAATTATGCTCTATGACTGGGTTGCTTGTATCATCCAAATCAGACTAGCAAATTTGTATTCTTGTATTGCTTAGATTGATAGTTTTACTTACTAATTTTCTGCCACACATCTTACTCCTGTAGTTACTAAGTGAACTTTTGTTCTTCTGTTCAAGAACTATGAATTTAAATGAATAGCAGTTTCTTTTTTTTTTTTTTTTTTTTTAATTAAAGTTCAGAGGCATCATGTTATTTAAATCTACTAATTTGATAATGTGCAGGTGCTATCCAGGGCCTTGGAAGGTCTTGAGGAATGTAAATGGTAAATATGTCTGTCTGCATCAGCAAGAAGTTATGCCATCCCTTAAGGAAGTTGCCTTGGATATTCTCCCTTCTGCTTGAATTTTGCGATATGAAATTTTCCAGTAAGCTCTTAAAGTTGCTACACAACATTAAATTATATTGTATACAAAGACATCACACTCTTTCTCACAAAAATAACTTCTGTTGACCAAGCCACTTGCAGGTTTCAAGTCTTGAAACTGCCTTCACTGTATTGGTTAGGAGCTTATTGTGAAGGTGTAAATAAGTCTATTGCACTGTGGAAGTTTAGGGGGCAAACCCTTCACTCTGAATGGCTCCCTACCTAACAAATAGTATTAATTGTTCCTGTAACAGAGTTAGTATATTTTTCGTGTTTTGTAGAATGTCTTTAGTTGTTCAATTACCAGTCAGGATCATCTATTCATCAATGTATGAATCTACTGTTATTTATTTATTTACTGAAATCTACCTACTTAATTCGAAAATGTATTTCCAAATGTTATCCCTCCCCTATGATCTTATGATTTTTGCCCGTTCTTGTTTTCTAATCCAAGTTTGCAGCTTTCCTAAAAGTCTCTGAAGGCATCAAATAGGAAATATTCCTAATGAAAGCTACTACTTTTTGCCAGAAAGAAGACAGTCCAATCATTCTTTTCATCTCAGGGTATGTTTAATTAAATTCTGGATATTCTTTTGTTAATTATATCTACTGTTCCTGACTGCATCTCCTGGTTCTCTCTCTCTCTCTCTCTCACTCCTTTCTTTTCCTCTGGTCTATGTTCCTTGTTTTTCTTACTTTATGCTTGTTAGTGCTTTGGCTACAGCAAAGATTCAAATAACCATTGTAATCTTGAAGCTTGTTAAACACCAAACTAGACAACCCATAAGCTATTATTGTCAGATAAAGGTCCCAAAATGCATATCGAGTTAATCATCAACCAATCAGGAGTTGAGTAGGGTAACCCTCCAAAAGGAGAAGTTCTCCGAAGGGGCCACGGCCTATTTTAAAATCAAGGCTGTGATTTTATCTTAGAAGCTACTCACCCTAAAATGTACAATTGTCACATAAAAGTCCAAAAATGCATATTAAGGTATTGCCTCAGAGAAAAAAAAAAACATTAAAGTCCAAAAATGTATTTATGTTTAGTAGCTTTCTAACTGGACTAGCAACCGTAACACACAAGAATACTACTTTATAATAATACAACTTGTATGGGGCTGTTGAAATCTATTCTGCAAACATTATGATGCTTGTTACCCCAGGCAGTGCCGGCCCAATAATATTGGGGGTCCAGGGCAAAATGATAATTAAGGGCCTTAAAAATAATGGTTAAATTAATTTATAATTAATTTATAATTTTTTTGATTATATATATACATGGGTTTCTAAAAATAAGGGGCCACAAGGGCGACGGGGGCCCAGGGCCGTCGCTCTTTGGGCCCCACCTCGGGGCCGGCCCTGAATCCAGGCATCTCATCAACAGTTGCTCAATGTCTTAGCTTATTTAGGGTGTGTTTGATAATTAAGAAAAATTTTCTTAATGAAATATTACTTAAGAATTTTTTTAATTTATTAAAAATTTGTTTTCATGATTGTTTAATTAGATATAAAAAAATTCAACAAATGTTAGTTCTAGTTAGTTATTCTTTTAATTATTGCACAAAAATATTTTCTTACGAGAACATTTTTTTTGCACAAATTTTTTTTTAATTTATTGAACATATTTTTTTTTTTTTCACTGTTGGTCTAAGAAATTGTTAAAAATTTTTGTTCATCATTTATATTAGCCAAACATAAGAAAATGAATTTAAAAAAAAAATCTAAATTTTCTTGTTTGAACCAATCAAATGTACACCATTATTGAAGGTGGGTCAGTTTGGAGATACTACTGGGATGTAGTGATCAGTGTGGAGACATGAATGACCACCATCATTCGGGTCACTGGCATGTGATTTTCTTTTTGATGGCACGTTATTGAGAATTGAGACCCAACGTCACCAACGCT
>JAJIYU010021365.1:0-10082 GCA_030144865.1 Tinospora cordifolia | reverse complement strand
CATAAACGGATCTTCATCACTTTGATTCACTAACCATTAGTAGCTACTCATGTATGAGATTAAATCTTAAAGGAAACTCAAAGAAAATCAGGAAACTCACCTTCAAATCGCCCCTTGTCGCTCCTCTCCGAATACCAAGTCGTTTCAGTGCAAAATGAGAAAATCTGAGCTTGAAACGTATATATAGCTCGCACACGGACCGCGGTCGGTGTCAGATGGACCTCGGTCCTCAGACAAATTTCTCTTCATGGACCTCGATCTTCACTTTATGGACCTCGGTCACCCCTTCATCCCATTTATGGACTGAAGTCGACACTTTACGGACCGCGGCCACCATGTGACCTAGTTTCTGTTTTCTTCACTTTTCCACTGATGACCGTGGTCTGCCTATAAGGACCGCAGTCCACAGTGTTTTTTGCACTCTTCACAAATTTTTCTCACCACTGACCGCAGTCGACATCAGACGGACCGCAGTCGGCAGTATGATGTCCTATATTTTTAACACTTTTTCTGCAAGTTTCTAACTATCCGAATGTTCTAATTTATTTTATCTTGATTAAATAACATACAATGATCATTAAAAACAAGTTTCTAATAATTTTTATATTTATTTGAAATTTTTAAAAATTTATATTGACGTGGACGCATTATAAGACCTAGGGTGATTACAACATTCCTGACAATTTGACTTCTAATTTGGAAAGACATCCTTGAGGGTTGATGCCTACATAGGAAAGGTCCAGAACTTGAGACGGGGGTGTCATATAAAAGTTTTATGAGGTCAAACTTGGCATTCCTACTAGCCAAGTGAAGTAATGAGACCCTAGGTTTAAGTAGAGACCGAATGTTGTCTCGGGAGTCGTGTAACACCTCGTAACTTCGTGATCGTGCCACGTCGCGAGTGAACAGGAGATGAACAATAATCAGTAAATTAGAATCATGTACAATTTAAATATAGATGTAGACTATGCCTAAGAGTAAATAAATTATTTCATAGTTTGATCGTGAAGGCGCGAATGATGCGAGAAATGAAACATATTATTTGATCAAAAAAATAATAATAGTATGATAAAACTATATTTTATGTGATATATATATAGCGGAAATAATTGATTGACGCCTATTATGATTTGTATAAAAAAAATTAAAATTAAATTAAATTTTAGAGAGGGCTAACAATTAACTATATCCTAAGGTTCTAAATAAATATTGGCTTACACTAAAATTTTAAATAATATCAAAGGGTTGATAAAGTAACAACTAAAAGAAAATTTAATAAAATTCTGGATCACGGTAGAAAAAAAAAAATTGAAAATTCGGACCGATGGAATAGGAATAAGCTGGAAGTCTCGGCAGTAGAGGGGCGGTGAATTGGCTTATCCAGGACGATTTCAATGGGATAAAAACAGAGAAGAAGAAATGGAGCCCTGTGTGCTACTGCTACTACGAACGGTGAACGAACAGAAGAGAAAGAAGAAGAAACCAGAGCAACAGTGCTCGGTCTTGAATGGCTGCTGCTGTGTGTGACGTGAGTACACGAACAGAGGAAGGGAAGGAAAGCAGCGCATGAGCTGCTGCTGCAACCCGAACGGAAAGTAGAGGAAAGAAGGAGTTCCAGGACGAAGCTGCTGCAACTACAGCTGTTGCTGGTGGACGAATACAGAGCAAAGGAGAAGAATCAGAGCAGTGGTGCTCTGATTACAGCGGGCCGTTACCATTGCTGCTGGGTTGCCGGGAATTGGCGAGGCGTACTGCTGCTGCTATGTTGAAGTTGATGAAGGGGTGATCGGTGGAATTGACAGAGGAGAGAACGGGGAATAGAGCAACATGCTCTGTGCTATGGTGAATGCTGCAACGGCTGAATGAAGAAGAAGCAAGGTAGAGAAGAGGAGCGTATGGTTGTTAGCTGCAGCTGCTAGCCATTTCAGTTGCAACCATTGTCGTTGTCCCCTGCTGCAGAAATGAAGAGGAGTGTCAATGAAACAGGGGCCGGTGCTGCTCCTGTTACAGCAGCTGCTGCTGTTGCAGTCGATCAAGAAGGTGAGGTAGCTAGAAGAAGAACGAAGAACAAAGCAATCTGGTTGCTCTATTCTAGACCGAGATGAAGGGAAGAAGAAGCAGAGAATGAAGGAGCTGCTGCTACGGGAACCGGAGGAAAGGAAGAGAGCAGCTAACGGCTGCTGGTGCTGGCGTCGTCGGACAAGAAGAACAGGAGTGTGGTGGATGATGAACACAGTTCAATTGCTGCTATTTGACCGTGAAGATGGCAGCTGATGAATGATGGTCGTGATGTTTGTTGGAAAATGTTGGTTTGTGATTGCGTGATGTGTTGGTGTTGGTGTTGACCGTGGGTTGTGAAGGAAGAAGAAGAAAGGAGCTGTGCAGCTGCTACTGCTGTAGGTGCATGAAAACAGGGACGAAGGATTTGAAAAAAAATGGAGCTGGAAACTAGTGTGTGCTTGCAGTCCGTTTTCTGTGCAAAGAAGAAGACCATGATGAATGTAGAGGTGGCTGCCGTGGAATCGGAACAGGGGAAGCATGGTCTGTTGTTCGTATGGCCTGTGAAGAAGAAGGATGCAGCTGTAGTGATTGAAGAAGGAGAAAGTCTGAATTTTGGTTGGGACGTGGTGGACGGAGAAGATAGGAAATAGAGAGAGTGGTGGCATTTCCTTCATCAGCTAGTGGGTGACCGAATTAAGAGGTAAGACGAGTTATTTGGATTTTTGATTTTGGAATTTAAGCATGCTTGTCCAATAATTAAAATATAATAGGACTTATAAATGTAATTTGAATTAGATCATAAGATAATATAGGAAATTAGTATGCACTAATTAGAATTAGGAAATTATATAATACTAAGATTGAGAAATAAACAAAATTAATTCATGAATGCATTTCTAATAATTCAAAATTTTAAATCAAGAATTAAAGAGAATTAGAAATCATTCATGCAATATTAAATCATTCAAATAGAAAAATAAATAAATAATCACTTGAATTAATACTATAAATAATTTTAGTAAGAAAATTCAAGTAATAGTGGGAAATGTTAAGAGGAAAAAAATTTGACTTTGTTTAATTATTTACTTAAGCATTCAACTATCTAATTTTAGGAAATCTTGAACAAAGATTATTTGAATTACTACCACAAAGTAACCGTAACTAAGACTTTAAGAGTAGGAAGTCTGGGAAGGAAATTAATATCTTAGAAAAGTAGATTCAGGAATCCAGTTAATAAATATTTTAGAAAATCTTAATGAACTCATAAAACAATAAAATAAGTTTTGGTATAAGATTAACGACAACAATAATAGTAATAACCTTAGCAAAATTCTATGGATTGGAAAAAGATTGAAAATCTCAACTCCTAACAAGACCAAAGACTTGACAAATAGAAGTCTTATTTTGTTCGTAATTAAATTAATTTTGATATCAATAAATTATTCAAATTTTAAAGATTAAATCATTAGAAATCATTTAAGGGTAATTCTATTAAATGTCTAATTTTAGATCTATACATGGTATAGTACAAGATTTTGAAGGAAAGTAAGGTCGCCCGGAAGAACGGCAAGACCAGGTGGGCGTGACTTCCTTGCTCATCTGTATTATATGGATTTAAGATTCAAAGCATTTGTGTGAATAGTCCTAGGTTATTAGAATTTCAATAGAAAATTGATTGAAATTGTTTGTTCTATGTGAATGATGTATGACTTATGATGATTTATTTAGACTCATACATAATCATTTCATGCCATGATGAATATAACGACTTGCATTTAGATATACTTAATTATAACATGCATGAATAGGAAGACATGCATTTAAATGTTATTGATCATTCATGCACATTGTCATCATTGACTTGCAAACATAATTTGAATTATGTTTTCTCGTGTATTGTATGATGCCGGATATGTTTGGAATTGTTTGTAAAACTAAAATAAGACGATGGTTTAATATGAATCCACGTACCGGTACGATTGACGAGCCTGAAACGGATCGAGGTGGCATCTCCTATATGCCACTGCTGGAGATCATCAAGCTACAAAGCAGATCGTAGGTATTCCCACCTGAAACTGATTGTGATAGCTCGAAGTCTTTGGGAGTTGGTACGATGCCTGGGTAAGTACGCTCTCTTAGGCTGTGATGTGAGTCTCGATTGATTTTAGATGGTTATTGGAACCCTCTGAGATTAGATTGGATCATAGGGAATACTGAGAGGTATCTCAACCCTCTTTCGGTCTTAGATTACAACTAAAACAAATAAATGTTTGAAACGCCTAATGTTTGAAAGTGTTTGTAATGCCTTGGATTGGGTCTGTATAATGTATGTGATGTGTAGGATCGATCCACTGAGCTTTTGAGCTCACTCCCATTCTATTTTTCAGGTACACTTGGACTTAGAATATGGTGTCTTACGTCAGAAGACTCGCACCCAGATTGAACACCTCATGGGGAGGTCGTCAGGGATAGGTGATTTGGAAGTTATGTTTTATGTATTATATTGGATTGTTTTAACGTGTTTACATTGCTTTAACTTCGACTTTTTTATCTTTAAACGGTTTTACTCGTTTAATGATTTTGGTTCAAATGAATAGTTTTAACACTATTTTGTTGCATTACTTTTGATTTATTCGATAAAATTATTGTGATTTTCTATCTTAACCAGAATATTTTCATAGAAATTAACTTGAGAACTAAAGTTTATGAAATTAATTTTGAAGAAAAAGATTTTGAGCATATCAAAATTTTCTAGTAACATCTCGATTTTCATCAGGCGATGATCCACACCTAACATAACATGTGAACAGAGGTCTGGTTGAAAATTGGGGTGTTATAGTACGGTGGATCATACATAAATTAAAAGCTTTTAAGACATAGGCTAGAGGCTGATAATTTGTTTGAACGCACACTTATTTAGTCAAGTGCTGAGTTTGGGATGAGACTGTTTCTCTGGTCTCTATGTAGGATGGGGTGCATAAGGATTTGGGGGTATGAAGGAATTCGGGATTTAGAGAATGATGGACCATGTTTGGTGAGTGATTGATTTCTTTGGTTGAACTTGTACGCACTGTATTGTACTGGGATGGGGCAGTACAATATGGTGGGTCTTGCGTCAACCTTAGAACATGTCTGTGGGTGCACTTTCGCGCTATTTTTAACTAAGGATCTAGTTAAAAATGGCGGGACATTTGTAGTCATGGATATTGAGACACTTGCACCATTGTTTGGGTGTAATGTAATTCTGGGTGGAAGTTTATGTGAAAGGGCGAGTGTGGGATGGGGCACACGGACCTGGAAGCACAGATGGAAGCTTTGGGATTGCATTATGTTAGCGTGCATTGTTTGGTTGTTTGTTGAATGATTGTTTCTGAAATATGTTGTATACTTATTTGGGTATATGACTCAAACTCCTATACCCAAAAATAACAAAATGCTGCTGAATTAGAAGCATAAACCCCTAGACTACTGAGACAAAGCGAGAACTTAGAGATAATGCACCTAGAGTTACCCTAGCACAAGAAATACGAAAGGGTATAGGTGGGTATAAAATAAGGAGTATCAAATCATGTCAAAGTTCATGAACTTATAGTTATTCCGAGCATTAACTTGGAAAGGAGGTTACGTTCACAATCCTCCTACTGAAAATAGGACGCATATTATTTCATAATCACCTATGACAATTGAAGACATGATACCTCAAGTTAAAAAGGAGGGATTTTTGGAATTATTTAGCTAAGTAAAAGACTTGAAGAAGATGTTAATTGATTCTCATGGAATGTTTTTAATGGAGCAACAAACTGACATCCTTTATCATGGCAAGGCGATGAATCTGATGAATAGGCTTTGGCGAAACATGGAATATGGCGTAAGATCCTTTATGTGGGATCAGAGTAGCACAACGAAAGCGTAATGAGCCAGTGAAAGATATAGATCAACTAACAAGGTAGTTCACTACTTACCTATTTGATCTACAGACTTAGTGGGAGAACTAAGGATTAGGATATTCTGCAAATTTTATTTTAGGGGGGATAAATCAGTGGAGATTAACATGATCCAAATTTTGAGGATGAAATTTTATTTAAGGAGGGTAGGTTGTAATACCCCGCAATTTTACGAGCACGTACACGTCGCGAGTGAAATTTTTTTTAAATAAAAATATTATTTTGTAGAAAAATGAGAATTTAAAATAAAATAACAAAAAAATAAATAATGGTTTTTACAAAAAAACTAAATAAATATAAAAATGTCCAGAAATAAGATTTAAATGTTTATTAAAGAAATAAAATAAATCACATTGGTTAAAGTTGAAAAAAAAATCAAAAAATAAAAAGGACACTATCAGGGGGTTTATTGAATTATTTTTGAAAAAAAAGGGGGAACTGGGCAAAATTTTCCTCTATAAACACTAATCATGGGGTAATGTTTATCTGCGAGCACTGTTCATATGAGTTACTGTTCATCCTATTTTTAATCGTTAAACAGAAGAGGAAACGAAGAATAGAGAATAATGAAGATTGATTTGGGGTTTTCTTTTGTTGATGTTGCTTGTCACTGACCTATTCTTTCCTTGCCTGTGCGGCACTTAGACACTTGCTCCTTAGTGACTAAGTCAGCCTAAACCCTCCTTGGATGTGTAAGGCACAAGCTAAGCGTAGTGGAAAAGAAGAAGACAAGTAGAGAAAAAGAAAACTAAAGAGAACTTTGTTACTCGGAGAATGCTTTACAATGCTTTTGATTCTTAGTTTGATTGCTTGGCTGATTGATTGATGTCTTGCCAAATGACCAAGGCCACCTATTTATAGCCTTTCCACCTCTTTAATGGATGGTGGAGATCAATTTGATCTACGGTCTATATTATGTATCTAGAGGAATCCACAAAAATATCTTACACCCTTACAAATATCTTATACTCTTAGAAATATCTAGCACTCTTGGAAATATCTAGATTTGGATAATTCTCTATAAGCTTCTAAAACATTTTACAAGGTCCCATAATATTTCAGAACCTTCCAAAATGTTCTAGACTTCCTCAACATTCTAGAACCTTCTAAAATATTTTAGGGCCTTCCATCATATTCTAGAACTTTCCTTGATGTCGTAGAATTCTCCATCAATGCCTCCAACCTCCCAAGGCAAAACTATAAGATTAAGATGATAGAATTTTGGTCTGTGACATGCTACGTTTATGCGTTAGAAGCAACAGAAGGACTTGAAAAAAAAGTTAAAATAAAACAAAATTAAATTAAATCAAATAAAAATATAAAACTTATTCTTGGGTTTTTATTAGAAAAAAGAGAGAGAAAATCCAGATATTTTGGAAACGCAAAGAAGGAAGAAGAAAAAAAAAAAACAAAAACAAAAAACAACAAAAATAGAGGAACGAACCAGAATTTGGAGGAAAGATCTGGAAATTGGAAGTTGGATTTAAGGGGACTTTGTGATTTGAGGACGTTGCAATAGGGAAAATCAAACGAGAGAAGAAGAGCAAGCTGGAATTCTATTTTTATGGTTCAAATATCTGGGTAGGGCATCCGTTTGGTGTAACATAAGAGAGCAACTTGAAGCCACGATGGGTGGTGCATTTGATGCATTTTCTGGTTTAAGTGGATGAGAACGAAGAAGATAATGGAAGTTGAGCTTGTTGGTTTGGGAAATGAAGATGCTGGCCCGAGAATTATAAAACAGAGGAAATTTTGTGGGTAAGGAGTTCGTGATTTCAGTTAAAATCTGAAATCGTGATTCAAAAATCTAAATTTGGTTTTGGATATTTGCTTTTAGCAAAGATAAAAGAAGAAAACAACTACAAAAAAAAAACCCTAAAATTATTGGTTTTGGTTCATTTTTTTTGAGTTCACAGTTGATAAGAACAAAGAATTGGTGCCAAATTTTCTGGGTTTAAATTCCAGGTTGAAGGTTGATTGTGCACCGTTTTGAAATTTTGATGTTGGGCGATTTGGTTTGACAAGAAGAAAAGAAGAAGATGAACAAGATTTTTGGAAATGGTTTGTGGGGTTTTGAGGATCGTGATATGTAATTTGAACATTCTTCTTCAGATTTTTATGATTTTGAGTTGATGTTTGATTGTAGTTTTCTTGTTTTGGCCGGATTGAGGTGAAGATGAAGAGCAAAGTTAGCTGAAGATGCAATCTTGTTTTTGTACTATGGCTGGCCGTTGTGCAGATGTGAGCTGAAATGGTGATTTGAGGATCGAATTTTCTGGTGTGTATGTGTAATGAACAGTTGCTGCTGCCATCGTTCAAGGAAGAAAGAGCGAATAGCAAAATGAAGAAGACGAACTTGATTTGTGTGTTTGATGCATGTTGGTTGATGGCTGCTAGGGTGTGGTTTGATGTTGGGAGTTTTCTGAGTTGTGTTGCTGGAAATTAATTTACAGTTTTGTGTTGACGGATCTAGCAAGCAAAAAAAATAAAATAAAATAAAATAAAATAAAATAAAAATAAAAATTGAAGAACGAAGATGGAATGTGAGTTGCAGTAAGTGACTTGGACGTGAGTTCGTCGTTGGCATCGTTCACGCGAAGAAGACAACACGACGTAAAATACGCATATTTTTAGACTTTAAATTCTGGATAGTAAAAAAAATTATTTCTTTGATTTTAGATGTGAAGAATGAAATTTAGAAAATTCAAAAACCTCGTAGTTGAAAGTATGAAAAATTGAAGCCTTATTAAATATTTCTATAATAGAACTATTGTTTTGATTTAGGTGAATTTTTAATGGATATTAGAATGTTAATATAGAAATTTAGGAGTTAAACATCTCTAGAAATCCTAAATTAAAAGATTCTACGAATACAATCCTAAATTAAAAGATATTTTGGACATAATCCTAATTTAATTAGAAATGATTTCTAAATAATAAAGGAAAAATAATATTAGAAATTTAAAAGTTAATTATTCAAATTAATTAAAAAGTGAAAAAAATAATAAAATATTGAAAGCATTAAAAATATTACATGAAAAGAATAAAATTTTTGGCTCCAAAACTAAATTCAGGATATTTAGAAGTCTTATTTTGTTCGTAATTAATTTAATTACGATATAAATAAAATAAAATAAATTGTGAGAATTCTAAGATTAAAAAGATATCAAATTATTTAAGAGAGAATCTTAAGATGAAATAATGTTATTTTGAAACTTAGAATTTAATAAATCTATAATTTAGATTTAATATTTGTAATACCTACAATTTTAGTGTTGTAATACTCGGAATTCGAAGAAAAAAAAATTAAAATTTACTGTTACTGTTCACAAATACGGTCACTATTTTGTCGGCAGACAAAATAACTTTCGGTGGGTTATTGTAGCTACAGTAACAGGTACTGTAGCCACAGTAACAAACTATTCATAACTGTGCAGTTTCGTCTTTTTCTGCCAGAAAAATCTATATAAAACCCCCTCTCATTCTGAAAATAAATTCTAGCAAGAAAGAAAGAATTTCTTTGCTTACTCTTTTCTCTTCTCTTGTTCTTTAACTGTTTTAGACAGCAAATATAGTAGTAGGAAGGGAAAAACCCCAGTTTCTGCATAGCAGTAGTGAAGATCTATTGTTGGGTTCCTCTTTTGAAGCAATTGGAGGGTGTTTCTGATCAAAGCAGGTATAATCACTTTGCTCTAGTCTTTATTTAAGTTGGGAGATGTTGTTGTTCATTTCAGTACACATATGTAGTTTACTGTTCATATATACGGTACTATTCACTGTTACTATTTGGCACTGTTCATATATACGGTATTGTTCATGGACATCGATTAAATCACATTTTTGAAACGTAGATCCTGAAGAATGTTGGTCAAAG
This sequence comes from Tinospora cordifolia, assembly GCA_030144865.1. Lineage (NCBI taxonomy): Eukaryota > Viridiplantae > Streptophyta > Magnoliopsida > Ranunculales > Menispermaceae > Tinospora > Tinospora cordifolia. The sequence continues at coordinate 263 of JAJIYU010021365.1, read as the reverse complement.
CCTCAAAATAAGTTGAGATAGTACTGCAAGGATTCAAAAAAATACTACTGAGGTGGAAATGATTACTCTACTCTCTAGTATTATTTGAATTTTAATGCTGAATATGTGACATTTGCATTGTTTGAATATCTAGAATTATGCATGGTTATTGATTTAATGATGTGTGAAAAATTTACCTTTATTTTTAATTTATTTATGACCGAGAGAGTATGCTCTGTAGTTGCGTCTTGTACGATCTTCTACATCAGAAATCGACAGTCATT
>JAJIYU010021364.1:0-10067 GCA_030144865.1 Tinospora cordifolia | reverse complement strand
GTATTTTTATTTTGAGATTATGAGTCTCTTTGATTAACAATGTACTAGTTTACATTACAAAGTTAGGTACTTTCTTTTATTAATAAAGAAGTTGAATTTTTCTTTATCTTTTATTGCCTTGATTTTATTTTTATTGTGAAATTGTACTATTGAATTTATTTTAAGGCATGAAGTATTGAAAAAAAAAAGAAAAAAGAAAAAGAAAAGAACAAGTGTGTGTCGCTTGTAAAGTAACATGACCCAACCAGCCAATTGGTTAAGTCCACCGTCAAAAGGAATGGTAGTTAAGTCCAACTCTCAAATCAAAGAATGCGAGGGTTGGGGTGTTACCAAAATACAAGAAAGGCACACTATATAATGACCACTTTCTTCCATTTGTCTACAAAAGAAAAACTTGAAATGTTAGAGTAGTAAGCCAGTTTTGTCCACAGTGGCTCAATGAGTAGTATAGTTGAATCTATAACTTAGAATAGGAATTCTATAAAACAATATCATATACACATGTACAATAATAATAATGTGAATGAATGCAATAGTTAATGCATACTAAATCCACAATGTAGTAGTGCACCTTCCATTTGGAAAATGGTTTTAATGTTGAAAACATATGCCAAAGCTCTCAATAGACTACGAGGCAATAATTAATCCACTCAAGTGGGTGTACCCGACAGTTAGGCATATTCTCATATCATATCATAGGGATCTGCTAGCTCATACTTCCTATATGGCGGCCTCAAATCCTCCATAGGGGGGCCCAATTGATAGATCGGCCCTGAACGTACCCCCAAGTACGATGGCCACTCGTCCTCGATGTTTTACCACATTCAATATCCTAACCCGCACCATTGAACGTCAAGATTTGGTGTACATTTTCTTGTTGAAAAACTCATTTAAAGATTTCAAATGCATTTCTATATGTAACAAATTTTATTTACGAACAGAATAACAAGTTGAGTGATAAATTAGAAAACACTGCTCACAATGATGCTTAGCTCCCAATACTCCTCTCGTAACCGGTCACGTCCCGCTAACGTTTGATCCTGCGTAATCAACACGATCTCTTCATATCTACATAAAACTTGGCTTAAATATAACTTTATAGTCATTGATCAATCAAATGATTAACTCAGTCAATTGTAGTATATTTATGAATTTAGTCAATTTTGGTTAATACAGTTAACTCTAACTAAACCTAACACTCGCTAATCTATCTGACTAACAGGGTCAACAAGGTCAATTTGTGTCAGCAAGCCCTTATTATTGACCCAAAATACTAAAAACCTATATTGTCAGCATGTGTCCCACTTTTGGTATATAATAGCAACCTTTTCATAAATTTGGCGGTTCAATACAGTAAATAGAAAAATTTTAATTATTTTCTATGTTCTACATTTTTCCCCAATAAGTAATCCATAATGTTCTACAACCTTATATTTGCAACATTATATAACATTTCCTTTTTTAAAACATTATATATATCCTTATATATATTTTTTCCTATATTTATTAATTAATCCTCAAATCGCATAAATGCGAATCTAATATATCAATTGACGCCCAAAAATCTTAATTTTAGTATCATTGAGTTCAGAATTTTATTCTAAACATTAATACCTGCCAACTAAAATTTCAGTGTTAATAGCTATACCCCTATGTGTCAACTTCCAACTACCTATAAATTCTTAGGGCCTAAATGGGTACAAATAAAGTACATATCTATATTTTACTCATTGATTTGAACATAATGATACATATATATATATATATATATATTGTATAGTTTTACTCCTAGTAAAAATACACTCAAATTTTGGATCACATAATAGACTAACACAATTTATAAAAATTATACTATAAAAGTTGAAATTCATAACTTCTACAATGATTTTGAATTAAAAAGAGGTAAAAGTAAGTTACCTAGAATGTCAAATCCTCGAGAACGGGCAACTTCTTTTTTCTTCTTTTCTTTCCTTTTCTTTTTTTTCTCTTTCTTTTCTGTCTTCTTTCTCTCTCCTGTTTTTCTCTCTCTTTTTTCTCTCTTTCTCGGATAGAATGGGTTGAGCAAGAAATAAATGAAGGAATGAGCTATATATAGGCATCTTCGTGTGGGTCCCATGCAAAGTCAAAATGACTTTGCTCATATTCTATCTTATCCATAACGCATCCCACAAATATCCTCTTTTAATTAATAATTTTTTTCTATTCCTTTATCCAATACATGACTCATCACCTTTATCCAATATTTTTATTTATCATATATATATATATGTAATAATCATTTCATTTGATTAATTCATTTCATTCATTTTTTTCTCACTAAGCTTCCATTAGATATGTATTACCATCATTATCATTATTTATTTTATTTTCAACTTAATACCCACATTAATTAATTCCATTGCCAAAAATTACGTATTACTCTTTAATACACACATTAAATTATACAATACCTGTAAAATTATTATTTTTATTTGTAATTCATTAATTCAAACATGAAAATACATGTCGAACCCATCAACTCGATGTCCAAAAATATAGGTCATTATAGTCTTCCTTTCTTAGAATAAATTTCGTCCTCGAAATTTACTAAAATAACAAAAAAATCAAAAAGCAACTCTCATAATCTCAGGGAAGTGACTCATTATATAATAGTTTCACCAGCAATTGTCCTGATCAACACCATGAAATTATCAACACACGTACCATTGGTATCTCCTTGTTGCGCAGTTTCATAACAGCTCGATCAATAATAGCTACCGGAGCCTTATCATAAGTACAATCCTGTTGCAAATCAACATTCTCCAGTCTAAAACGTGCAAGGCTCAGGGTAGTGCTTCCTCAACATTGACACATAAAAGACATTGTGTACTCCCGCTAGCTGAGATGATAATGCCAATCGGTAAGCAATAAGACATATCCTCTCAAGGATCTCAAATGGTCCAATATCTCTCGGAACAAGTTCCCCTAAAATGCCAAATCGAGTATGCCCCTTCCGAGGGAAAATTCAAATGAATACATGATCACCGGCATTGAACTCAAGGACCTTCTTTCGGCTATTTGCATAACTCTTCTATCTATCTTAAGCTACCTTCATGTTCTTATGGATCTGTTGAATTTTTCATTTTGCTCCTATAGAAAAGTAGGGCCCAAAACTACTATGTTGACTGTAATACCCTGAATTCTCTTTACTCAATTAAATGAAATTTATCATTTATTCAGTGAAATTTGGGTGCAAAATGAAATCATGCTCATTTCAGGACTAAATTTGGTAGGTTCTAAAAGTTTTATTTAGTGACCCTTAGGGATCCAAAACAACCTGAAATGAAACAAAGTGACTTGAACTGACCAATCGAGCAACATATCCGAAAACCAGCTCAATTGATCAAGAATAGGGATTTCTTTTGCCAAACACCCTTCAAGGGTCCAAATTTGGAAAAAAAATGGCATTTAGGATACTTGGGGGAATCAAAATGACCCAAAACGAAATAGGATGACATGAACTAACAAAATGAATGACATATCCAAAAATCAGGACAATTGGCCAAGATTTGGATTTTCATTCGCCTAGTAACCTCAGTGGGTCTTAAATAAGGAAAGTTTTTTAGGGAAAATTACCTTGGGCCAAACCTTATCTTAAAATTTGCATTAGGTTCATGTGATTCCAAAACTATAGGTTATAAATCATAATTCCTTGTAAATAAGGAGATATTAATTTTTATTTGATTTTTGCAAACCAATGAAGTATTGACCACCCCAAGCATGTGCAAGTCACATGGGTGGAACACCATGAACATGTGTACCCTCACCCTATCCAAAGCCCCATGGGATGTGTTCCTTATTTGAATCCATACAAAATGATCCTATGTACCATGCAAATGATTCAGTACACCGCACCTATGAGAAGTTTCCTCATGGTTAGAAACCAAAACAAGTTATCCCATGTGCCAAGATAAATAATCAAGTGTACCCATGCACCCTAAAAACGTCTACACCATAAGTGTGTGCTCCACGTGTCAAATTCCAAATTAAGAGAGTTTCCTAGGATTCTTAAGACATTGATCTTATGCCCCCCAAGTCTGATCATGTATCACCAGCCACCTTTGCTCAAGGAAATAATTCCCCAATCAAAAACACCAAAATTAGAAGTGTTTCTATGCACGTTTGTGTGATGACCAAGCAAGAAACAAGCAAAAGAAAGTTGCTAAGTGCCCAAATCTAATTCTATATGGACGTCCCAACTGAATTAGAACAAAATCTAGACCCATTTTGTGTTCACACTTGGTTAGGAAACAAATTGTGTTCATATCTTTGGAATAGGAATCCTAGTGGGCCCACTTGCCCAAACCATGAGCACACTTGCCCAAACTATGAAAAAATGTCCTAGATGTGTATGGACAGGTTCTCTTGTGATCTTCCCCAAAAAGTCCCCCCTTATGGTCTTGAAAATCTACATAAACCCTCCCTAGTTGCTCTCATTCTTCTCATCACAAAGCAAAAGTTGAAAGCCTCCTCTTTGCTTGTTTTAGCCTTCTTCTTAACAACCCCTTCTCACCTTCTTTGTTCTTACTTTCAATTTCAGTGATAAGTTAAGATTTGTATTTTTTTTTTCTTGTTCTTGAAGTTCTTTAAGATCTGAAAGTAATAGATAAGGGGAAACTCTACCGGATTCAAAAAGAAACTCAGACTGAGGTGGATGGAACTTTCAGAACTCCTTCTTTACTAGTTCAAGTCTTCAATATATTTATGCATATTTTTTTTTTACTTTTCAGAATGTTTATATTTCAGTTTGAAACATGTTTGATCAAGTTTTATTTTTAGTTTACCATGTTTTCATGTTTTAATTCATATATGATAGCATAACATGCTTAGATTCCACGCTTAGGCTTATTTTTGAATTTTCAAGCATGCTATGTATGTTTCCATGTTCTCTTGATTATTTAAATTTTGTTATTAATTATTATGATCTTGTTTCATATTTATTTGAAATTAAATATGAGAAAGTGAAGATAAAAACCACGTACCATCATAGTAGTCTAAGTGATGCTATGGTTGTTCTTTGCATATACCTAGTGTATATGAGTAACATCACTAAGTGTGGGTGTGTTTTAAAATACTTGAAATGTGGACATATGATCTTTATTTTCAATGGAATGTGACAAGATGAATTGTCATTCCATCCCAAAATAGAAGTATTTTAATGAAGGACATCAAGGGTTTAAAACCCTTTTTGGTCAAATATACAACTCTAACAAGTTATTGTTTGAAACACTTAATGTTTCTAAGTGATTGAAATTGGGTGTACTTTTTATTTGAATTAGTAAATTAATAGTTTGATGAATGATCTATTAGGCTATGTGCTCACCCCTCTCTTTAATATTTTTAGGGAATTAAATATGAAGACTAAGGATGATTGAAATCTTTTCTAATGTAAGTGCATGTTGCCTACTTTTGATTTATTAAACCTTCCGTTAAATTTTATTTTTAATTTATGTATTCCTTTTTTATTATTTGAATTCCAAGCATGTATCCATTTATTTAATTCAATAAATAAAGATTGAAGTATTTCTTTTATCTCTATCGTAATAGTCTTATTAAATTAAAATTAAATTATTTGGGTTGTGTGCTCATTAAAAACTAATAAGACTTAAGATAATGAAATGTGATACAAGTTGTATACTTGCAAATGTAACATTAGACCCAACCTACCTTGTGGTTGAGCTTAAACCTGTCTCTTGGGGGTTGGGGTGTTATATCACCAACCTCAGCCCAACAAGCTGGAGATTAGTAATGTTGACCATATAATGCCTCAAACAGTGCCATGCTGATACTCGCCAAGTAGTTGTTATTATATGCAAACTAATACAATGCCAAATTATCCTCCCAACTACCACCAAAATCAAAGACACATGAACAGAGCATATCCTCCAAACTCTGGATCACTCTCTTAGACTAACCATCAGTCTGTAGATGGAAGGTTGTGCTCAAGTTTACTTCAGTCCCCAACTGACTCTGCAAGCTCTGCCAAAAGTGGGACATAAACCAAGCATCTCTAACAGACACAATGGACACTAGGACCCCATGTAATCTCATGATCTCACAAATATATAATCAACTAAGCCTCTTAACCAAATCTTTGCTATGAATTGAGAGGAAATGAGCAGACTTAGTCAGTCTATCCACAACAACCTAAATAGTATCGTGTCTTCGCTGAGTCCGGGGTGACCCCATATCAAAGTCCATGGTAATATGCTCCCATTTCCACTCAAAAATAGCCAAGGGATGTAGTAAATCATTGGGTATATATCTGGTGTTCATCTTTAACTTGCTGGCATGTGTCACATCTTTGCATAAAGGCCGCAATATCTTGCTTCATCCTTGGCCATCAATAAGTACGTTAAGCATCATGATACATCTTATTGGTGCCTAGATGAACGGTATATCTCGAGCGATGCAGCTCTGCTAGCACTCCCTGTCTGAGACAAGGGTTTTCTAGTACCCACAATTGTCTCCTAAACCTCAGTGCACCATCACTGTCAATTGACCACTCTACACGAGAAGGGTCATCTATCCATTTTCGGTACATCACATAATCAACCTCATGAGGTTGTACCTCTATAATCTCAGCAAGTAGCATCGACTAGGCACTCATCTGTACATTGACTCTAGTATCAGTCGACGTCTTATTAATACTCATCATTGTCACACAATCAATCATCCTCTACTCCTGAGACATATGTCTAGCCACACAACCAGTCTCCACCTGTAATCTGCTCAATGCATCAGCCATTACATTGGCTTTCCTAAGATGGTACTCAATGGTAAAATCATAATCCTTAAGTAGTTTCATCCATCTCCTCTACTTCATATTTAAATCTCTAGGAGGCAACAAATACTCGAGGCTCTTATGATCAGAATAAAGCATAAAGCGCTCACCATACAGATAGTGTCGCTGAATCTTGAGTGCAAACACCACTACTGCCAGCTCTAAATCATAGACAAGGTAATTTCTCTCATGCACCTTCAACTATTATGAGGCATAAGAAATTACCTGGTCTCCTTACATCAACACACACCCAAGGCCTATTCCACATTCATTAGTATAAATCACCAACTCACAACCTAGTTCAGGAAGCACAAGTACTGGCACAGATATCAAATGACACTTCAGCTTAAGAAAGGCATCCTCACACTTATCTATTTATACAAGTGGCACATCATTCTGGGTAAGTTTCGTCATTGGTGCAACAATCCTCGAGAACTTCTGCACAAACCCAAAAAGCTATGGATCTCCGTCATTGTGGTAGGACTTGGCCAACTAACAATAGTCCCAACCTTAGTCAGATTAATAGAAATATCATCGACTCCTACCACATGGCCTAAAAATCGAACCTCTGTCAACCAAAACTCGTACTTGCTAAACTTAGCATACAATAGGTGATCTCGAAGAATTTACAATGTGATCCTTAATACTTGGCGTGTTCCTCCCTAGTCTTTGAGTAAATAAGAATATCATCAATAAAGATAATGACAAAGGAGTTGAGATAGGGACGAAACACTCTCAGCATCAGGTCTATGAATATCGCAGGGGCATTTGTCACGCCAAATGGCATGACCAAGAATTCATAGTACCCATAACGAGTCCAAAAGGCCTCTTCTATGCATCTTCTTCCCTTACCCTTAGCTAATGGTACCCAAATCTTAGATCTATCTTTGAAAACACAATGGCACCCGTAAGCTGGTCAAGCAAGTCATCAATGCATGGAAGAAGGTACTTATTTTTTACCATCACGTTGTTCAACTGTCGATAGTCGATACACAAATGAAGGCTCCCATCTTTCTTCCTCACAAATAGCACTGAAAAACCCCAAGGTGACACACTAAGGGTAATAAAACCTTTACACATCAACTCCTGTAGCTGGACCTTCAACTCCTGCAATTTCTTAGGCGTCATTCAATAAGGAGGGATCAAAATGGGTTGTGTCCCTATAATAACCTCAATAATAAAATTGATTTCCTGCTCAGGAGGCAACCTGGGTAAATCCTCAGAAAACATATCATGAAAATCTCTGACAATAGGAATCTCATCAATACTCGCCCGTGAAGGTCTCTCATTTATGGTGGTTAAACCAACTAGAGTATCGATCCCATTTTGGATCACCATTCTACCTCGAGTTCTCGATCTACTAAAGGCACTAACCTCAAAAATAATAACAGGTTGCCCTAGTATCTGAACCACCCTCTAAGCAAAATAGTCGACATGTGCATGGTAAGCAGCTAGTGAATCCATCCTAAGTATGGCATCAAACTCTAGGAACTCTGTAATTCTATGATCGCGACAGTAATAAATTAAAAATTGATATGGTTGATTTAGCTAGAAAAAAAAACAAACAAACAGTAATGGGAAGTGAGAATATATTGATGATTGGGAAATAATCATATATATGATGAAAAAAAAATTAATTAAAGTTAACAAAGAATTTCATTATGAGTATATATAGTATCAAGTATATAACACGTTTAATGGAAAAAAAAATTGATAGATAAAAAAAAATTAGAGATTGATTGGGGAAAAGAAAATCAAATATTGATTGAAACAAATAATAATCAAATAATGGTTAATGAAATGATTAAAGGGTTAAAATCTAAGAATTATTTGTGAAAGAAAATCCAATGTTTAGAGATTGAAAAATAATAATAATAGTAATAAAACTAATAAAAAAAATTTGGTGCTCTAAATTTTTCGAAAAAGAAAAAAAATTATCACGAAAGAGGAAGAAAACAGAGGGATGAAGAAGAATGATCTGGAAAGATTGAAAGCAAAGAAAACAGAGACCTTGGTTTTGGTTGGAGGAGGACGATCAAAAGAGAAGAAGATGGAAGAAGGAGAAAGAAAAAAAAAATCAAAATTTTTCATTGAGTTATGCTCTGCTTTGGACGGCCAAGTAGAACCAGAAAATCTGGTTTTTTGGAGCATGAAATCTGGTTTTTGGAGCATGAAATCTGGTTTTCTTTTGGCTTTGCTAGTTGGTCGTGAGCACGAAATCTGGTTTTCAGATTAGAGTACGAAATTTGGAAAGGAGAAGAGGGGTTTGGCAATCCGGATTTAGGTTGATTTGAAGTTAGGTTACATTGAGAAAATAATCTGGTTGTATGTGGGATTTTGGATCGGGATTGTGTGTTTTTTTATGTGGGTTGTGATTTGAGCAAGAAGTGATTTGGGTGTGTTCTCTGATACAAAACCGTGAAAGGAAGATGGAAGCTGGCCGTGATGTGTGTGTGATTAGGTGAGAAGAACAGGGGCAATGGCTGATTTAAACCATCAGTTGGGTTGTTGTTCAACAAAAAAAATTAGTCTTCATTTCTGGGTTCTTTCGGTCATCAGAAACAGGGACGGCGATGACAAAATTTATGGTTTGATTTCTGAATTCTGGGTGCATTAAAACAAAGGCGAGAAACCAGAATTTTGCATTCTTAGCTGTGATGAACGAACGGTAGGATTTGGCTTTTGGCTGGCCGGGAGGTGCATGCAGCTGCTGCTGCAATCCGGGCATGAAGAAGAAGATCCGAAGCTGCTGTTGCTGGTTTGGGTGCGGATAAAGAAGGCGACGAGCTGAACTGGCTTTGCTAAAAATCTCTGATTTTTGGGCTGAATTTCGGGTTGAGATTTGTTGAAACAGAGGAGACCATTTTGTGATTAGAAATTCTGGATTGTTGAAATGTTTTGGGTTAAGTCATTTAGGTGTTTTGATTTCAAGGGTTTGGTCCGAGTTTTTGATGGTTTGTGCATTTTGATCCATTTGTTGTCATTTTTTCTGCATAAGGAAGAGGAATGTGATGAACGAGAAAAAAAAAAAAAAAAAAAAAAAAGAAGAAGAAGAAGAAAGGAAATCTGTTGGGGTTGGTTAATGAAGAAGATGAAGGTGATTTTGTGATAGGTGTGTTTGTGAGGGTCATGAATATTAGAATATATTAGTATGTGTATAGTATGGGTATCCTAGTCTTTTTACCCTTCTGTACAAAAGGCTATATAAGCCTAACCTTGTCTTTGTTTTAACCTAATTAATAGA
>JAJIYU010021363.1:0-10065 GCA_030144865.1 Tinospora cordifolia | reverse complement strand
TTATTGGAGCTATGTGATGAAAAATTTTTTGAAAGGAAAGAAGCTATGGGGTTATGTTACTGGTACGAACACTAAACCTACAGATCACACCAATGAAAAATATGCAGAGCTATTAGATGTTTGGGATGCCAATAATTCAAAAATCATTACTTGGATCAACAATTCCGTTCAGCAAACAATTGGTACGCAGCTAGCCAAATTTGACACTGCTCAAGAAGTTTGGGATTACTTGGCAAGATTGTATACTCAGTCCAATTTTGCTAAACAACATCAATTAGAAGTTGATATACGAGCTGTTCGACAAGGGAATATGACTATTCAAGAGTTTTATAATACCATATCTCATCTTTGGGATCAACTAGCTCTCACTGAATCTAGTGAATTGCAAGCCTTTGCCCCTTATATCTCTCGTCGAGAGGAACAACGCTTGGTTCAATTTTTAATGGCCCTTCGCGATGATTTTGAAGGTCTTCATGGTACCATTTTACACCGTAGCCCACTTCCATCAGTTGATTCAATCGTTAATGAGCTACTAGCTGAGGAAATCAGATTAAAGTCTCAAGCAGGCAAAGGACTCCTTCCTGTACCCACACCATCTGTTTTAGCGGTTCCACGTAAGTCTTCGACTCCTTCACAGAACAAACGTTACCCTAAGGTCGGTATAGATGAATGTAATTTCTGCAAAAAAAAAGGGTCATTGAAAATCTCAATGTCCTCAGTTGCTTCAAAAATCCTCTCAGCACCAGCATGGATCGAGCTCTTTGTCCACCAACACCACTGGATCTGGGGCATCTTCATCATCAAATCCCAATTTTGTTGCTCTTGCTGAACAATTGCAAAGATTTCTTGCAGTCCAACCTCATGTTATGTCTACATCTTCCTCCTTAGGTTTGTCATCCTCCGAGCCTTCAGGTATGCCTTCGTCTATGTGGATTTTTTATTCTGGTGCGTCACATCATATGTCATGTGACTCATCTTCCTTTACTTCCTTGTCTTCCTCATCACCATCGATATCTGTTATGACTGCTGATGGCACCTCTCTGTCATCTGTTGGTATTGGTCCTATTGTTTCTCCTTCCTTATCTCTTTCTAATGTTTATCGCATCCCTAATCTTAAGTTAAATCTTATCTCTATTGGTCAATTATGTGATTCTGGCTATTCTGTTCACTTTTATCCTACTTCTTGCTCTGTATAGGATCTTCATTCTCAGAAGGTGATTGGGACAGGCCGTAGGCAGGGGGGATTATACACATTGGAGAGGTTGCAGGTTTCTGATGTCGCTGCCTCTAGTGTTGATCTGTCGTCTTTTCATTTGCGTTCTAATTCTTCTCTATTTTACTTATGGCATTCCAGATTATGACATGTTTCAGCTTCTCGTTTACGATATTTAGCATCAAAAGGATCATTGGGAAATTTAAAGTCTCATGACATTTCTGATTGTTGTGGTTGCAAATTAGCTAAATTCACAACACTACCTTTTCCTTAAAGTATTTCTGTTTCTCTTGCTCCATTTGATTTGATTCATTCTGATGTATGGGGACCTGCCCCTATGTCTACAGAGGGGGGTTCTCGCTACTATGTCTCCTTTATTGATGATCATATTCGTTATTGTTGGATTTATCTTATGAAACGTCGTTCTGATTTCTTTAATGTCTATGTTGCCTTTCGAGCCCTCATTCAAACGCAACATTCTATCACCATTAAATGTTTTCAATGTGACTTAGGTGGAGAATACACCTCTACTGAATTTTCTAATTTACCTGCCTCAGATGGAACCTTACATCAGTCATCCTGCACTGATACCCCTCAGCAAAATGGTGTAGCAGAACGAAAACATAAACATATAGTTGAAATTGCTCGATCTCTCCTTCTTTCTGCCAATGTCCCAAATGACTTTTGGGGTGAGGCAGTCCTCACTGTTGTTCACCTCATAAATACCATCCCAACATCTCAAACTCTTGGACTCTCTCCCTTTGAGAAGTTATACAGTCGTGTCCCTGACTATTCTTCCTTACGAGTCTTTGGATGCGTTTGTTTTGTTCTGCGTCCTCATGTTGAACGAAACAAGTTATCTTCTCATTCAGCCCTCTGTGTGTTTCTTGGCTATGGTCACAGACTAAAAGGTTATCGTTGTTTTGATCTTATTGCACAAAAGCTTTATGTCTCTCGTCATGTTTTCTTTCTTGAACACCTTCCTTTTTTTCGCTATCCCCATCTCATAATGTCTCCACTCTTGATCTTATTCACATAGATCCTTTTTCTCCTAGTGCAGATGTCTCATTGCCTGAGGTTTTCGACTGTTCCCCCCCTGCTGCTCCTGGTGCATCCTCTTTGCCTATGCCATCCCAAGCATCCCCTGAGACTGTTGATCCTCCGGTCTCCCACTACCCTTCACGTCTTCGTAAGTCTACTCAGTTGCCTGATTTCTCATATAATTTTTATTCACAGTCTTTTACATCCTTTTTGGTCTCTCTCCATCATCTCTTTGAGCCCCTTTCTTATAAGGAGGCAGCACTTGATCCGTTATGGCAACAGGTTATGACTGAAGAACTCTCTGCATTGGACAAGACTGCAACTTGGGATTTGGTTCCTCTTCCTCTAGGTAAAAATCCGGTTGGTTCTCGTTGGGTCTATAAAATTAAGACCAAGTCTGATGGCTCTATTGATCGTTATAAAGCAAAGGTCATTGCTAAGGGTTTTTCTCAACAATATGGTATGGATTATGAGGAAACCTTCGCTCCTGTTGCTAAGATGACTACCGTTCGAACTCTTCTTGCTGTTGCTTTTGTTCGTCAATGGTCTCTCTCTCAGATGGATGCGAAGAATGTTTTCTTACATGGGGATCTTAAAGAAGAAGTTTATATGACACCACCCCTTGGTGTTGTTCATAATCGTGGGAATGTTTGTAAACTCAAGAAAGCATTATATGGCCTCAAACAAGCTCCACGAGCTTGGTTTGAAAATTTTTCTTCCGTAATTGCCTCTTTTCACTTTACATCCAGTGAATCGGATTTTGCTTTATTTGTGCGCTCTACATCTGCAGGGTGAATCCTCTTGCTCTTATATGTTGATGATATGATTATCACTGGTGATGATTTAGTTGGCATTGCTGAACTAAAATTGGCATTGACTCATCATTTTGAGATGAAAGATCTTGGGTCTCTTCGTTACTTCTTAGGCATTGAGGTTGATTACTCCGCCAAAGGTTATCTTCTTTCTCAATCTAAATATACTTCTGATATTATTCAGGATGCTCGTATGTCAGATACTAGGACTGTTGATACTCCCATTGAGCAGAATGTTCGTCATACCTCCTCAAATGGTACTCCATTGTCTGATGTCTCTCTATATCATACTATTGTTGGCAGTTTAGTTTATTTTACTAGCCCAGATATTGCATATGTTGTTCATGTTGTAAGTCAATTTGTTGGTGCTCCTACTACCACTCATTGGGGTGTTGTTCTTCGTATCCTTCGGTATCTCTGTGGTACTCTATATCAAAGCTTGTTACTTCCTTCTACTTCTTCCTTGGAGCTTCGTGCCTATTCAGATGCAGATTGGGCTAGTGATCCCGTAGATCACAAATCAGTTACAGGCTTCTGTATCTTCTTGGGTGACTCTCTTATCTCTTGGAAGAGTAAAAAATAATCTGTTGTTTCTTGATCTTCTACTGAAGCTGAATATCGTGCTATGGCCTCTACAACTGTTGAGATCGTGTCTCTACGTCGATTGCTTCTCGATATGGGCATTGCACTCACCTCTCCTACTCCTATGTATTGTGATAACCAAAGTGCTATTCAGATTGCTCACAATTCAGTGTTTCATGAATGAACAAAGCATATTGAAATTGATTGTCATTTCACTCGTCATCATTTGCAGGATGGCACCATTACCTTACCATTTGTGTCGTCCTCCTTACAGCTTGCAAATCTTTTTACAAAGTCACACTCTACTCAACATTTTCGCTTCCTTGCTGGCAAACTCTCGCTGCTTGTTCCACCAGCATCTTGCGTTTGAGGGGGGATATTAGGCTATCTCACTCTTATTTTATATGGGTAGTTTAGGTATTTTGTGTATACGGCTATATAAGCCACAATCTAGCCCTTTGATAACCTAATTTTGTATTCTTTTCTTTGAGCAAACCCTAATAAAGATCATTCCATCTTATTTCTTATCAATTTCATGTTGTCTATCAACCATTTTTTTTTATTGTCAAAAAAGACTCTTTAACTATGCTAGTGGGAACTGGAAAGACATATTTTGTCTTGAGAACAACTATAAATCAAAAGAGTAGAATGAGCTTAATAGCTCGAGAAAAAAAGTAGAAACTAGAACCACGTGTGCTTTGTGTATAAATTAAAAGGGTATTACTAGCTTGATAGTTAAAGAAAAAAGGGAAACACCATGCAGTTTGGGTAAGTGGAGGAGAGCTAATCTGTTTTAACCAGAAGTTTCTACTTCAAACCCTGAATACAAAAAAATATCACATTGGAAGAGTTTTTCAAATTTATGACCCTACAAAAGCTGGCATGATAGATAATCTTTAGGTACACGCAAAGCTCGTCTGAAAACACACCCTAAAAAATCAAATAAAGAAAGAAAAAAAAAACTTATCTAGTTGTATCCATTAAAATAACCAGAGAGTTGGGCACTTATTTACCTTTGTTTATATTTGTAAATTTTAGATAGTTAGGTCAATAACACTCCAAATGCCAGTTTACGAAAGCTATATACTGAATGGGGTTGTAAGTGACATGATTAATTTGATTTTGTTTTAGTAATAGTTACAAGATCAATTCTATTTTCGTTTAACAAACATTTGGTTGAATATATCAAACTAACCAAACCAAAACTGAAAAATTAACACTCCTAGCTAATTAATTGACTAATGGGTACAGGAGATTGGAAGCAGATACATTCTTCACCAGCAATTTTAATGAGGAGACTTACACGAGGGAGGGAATGGAATGGGTGAATACAACAGAAAGTTTGAAAGATGTTTTAGATAGAAACTACCCTAAACTATCAAAGAGATGGATCAACTTTAGTAGTGCCCTTTCAGTATGGGACTCGCCTCCCAACTCTTGGAATCCTGTTCCACTTTATCTTCGTTTTCCTTAAACATAATCAACACCCACACTAATAAGAATATAAGTTTGTGTTAGTAATTTATGCTAAATATAATTCATGTTTTGGACATGGTTGATGCATTTGTATTTATTAAGCCCACGCATTTGCATATAAATAATTCATTATGCGTGGTAATTCACGTCCAAAGAACATAGCATTTTTCATTTTTTATTTTTATGTCATTCCTCTTTTAACTTTGTATACTTACAATAAAGTGACAATAGAGTTGTGAAAAGATATTTGTCAACAAAATATATTACTTTTGTCGCAACTTTTCTTAAAACAAGAATAGCAATGAACTTTTTTATAGTAAAATATCACTCTTGGCAATAAATAATAATTTTTTGTTGCTGCTTTTTTTTATCGTAAAATATTAATATTTTTATCTCATTCATCTTTTAACAAAACATTAGTTTTGTTACTTTTTTTTTTAATAACATAGCAATAAGCAATATTTTGTTGCTAAAAAAAATAAGTTTAAAAACAAATCCCTTAACACCTCCCTTTTTTCACTCTCTCCTCTATCCCTAATATCTCCATTCACACTCTAGAAAAGCTCCCAAACCTTAGCACTTTCCTTAATTCCACCACCACAATCCTCACCATCAACCTCTTCAGCAATCGTAATTAAGGCTGTTGTTGACCAAATTTGGTGAGTTTCCAAAACACTCCGACTCCCTTTAGATCATAAACAATGACATCCCATTTGGCATCCTCTCCAACCATATCTTTGGCATCAAGTCCTTCACTTCTTCGGTCTCCTTAAGCTATAACTATTTGTGCCTCCAAGCATGTGAGGTTGCGACTATGCAGAGGGTGTAGTGTGTGTGATTGTGTTGTTGTGTTATTTTGATTTGAACCTCACCTACAAAATTGCTTTGATTTAAAATTTAAAACTTTTAGTGCTTCAATTTTAACAAAGATGATGATTTTATATTTCTATTGCCCCTTTTCTGATCTCTCTTCTCTCTTCTCTAAAGTGTGATAGTGTGTGAGTCTTTCAAATATCTCTCATCTACTATTATTTGTCAAATTCACAGTTTCGATGTCCTTGGCTTCTGAGCTTCTTCAATCTTCATCCTTGCTAGCAACACAAGCAAAATAGAGCCACTACAAGCAATAACAAAGATTTATAATTTTATTTTTTTGTCTAGAGTAGTAGACTATATCCTAGATATTATTTTTATAGCATAGTATCCTTCCAAATGGTGGCATGTTGAGTGCAACTACAATTAAATGAAATTATATTTTTTTTATTTTATATTTTATCCAAACAAATTTCTAGCCTTAATTCAAAGCAATTGGAATGAGAATAATATTGATTACAATTGCAACAAATTCTTATCGAAGGTAATTTCTTATGCTACTGATTCAGCAATGCATACTAGTGCTAAAATAATCAGTTTTGCCTTAAATTTTACCACAAACTAATCAGTAATGCTTAAGAAATCTAATTGTAATCCATATTGCATTTGTCACAAATCCTCATTGTTGGACTTAAATAAATAAGATAATAGACAAAATACAAACATATAGTTTTGTGGGGGCCGTGACTTGAGTATTGTAATTGTTATGAGCACTTCTTCTTGAATGGTTATATGACTCATAATTTTATAGGTTTTCTATCTTCACCACTATGATCACTTTCTTTTGTAATGGGTGCTTAAAGAAGCATTTTTTATGCATCGACAACAGCGATATGGGTAGCAAGGACTAAAGAAGCTCAAGGAAAATGATTGTTGATGTTGAAATTGCTTGAAAATTGCTTACATGGGCATTGTCAATGCATCGACAACAATGTTATGGAAAGCAAGAAACTAAGTGGTCGAAAATTCTTGAAAAAACAAACAATTAATTGTGATTCCTATCAAAAGTTGTTAGAATGCAATTGATCTTGGTGTTCACGAAAGCAATTGTTTGTGCAATTCAATTGACATTTTCATTAGTGATAAGAAGCCATCTATGACTCGAAAAGATAAAGTAGTAGAGTCTTCTTCCAACATTATTGAACTCGATGGTAGTGATCAAATTAGTCACAACGAGGCCACACCAATGAAAAAGGAAAAAAAACATGGAAGGATTTTGCTTGAGTTCAACAAAATTAGACGTACAAATAAGCACATGCATTCTTTCTTGTTTAATTTCTATGTTTTGACGTGTCTATTCTAATGAGGAGGTTTTTCATAAACATTTCAAGGGACTAGTTGCATTGGTGCTATAAGAGGGGAAACCCAAATGTTAGGATTTAGCTAATTATTAGCCAGTAAATAAAATCTCAATTTTCATGGGACTCTTTGTTTTAAAATAGGTATTTACTGTTTAAAGAATCTATTAGCAGTGGGTTGTTTATTTTTTGTTGTTTCTGTTTTTACTTTGTATGGCTATTTATACAACCCAACATATTTTTCAATAGTACAGAATTCCTTCCAAAATTTCTCTCTTTTCTTAAATCTTATTTCTTTCAATTTTAACTTTATCATTTGGTATCAGAGCCCCACAAGAGGCTTGGTAGAAGCAACAGTCTTCTAGAGGTATTAGGCAAAGGAAAATGGCAACAAAGGGTGCTTTCATTCAACCAGCAGTGTTGAGGTTCGATGGTTACTATAATCATTGGGCGATGCTTATGGAGAATTTTCTTCGATCAAAGGAGTACTGGGATGTGGTAGAAAATGGAGTTCCTACAGTAGCAAAAGGTGTAGCTCTTGCTGATGCACAAAAGAAAACTTACGAAGAGCAAAAGCTGAAGGATGTCAAAGCTAAGAAGTATTATCTATTTCAGGCACTAAATCGTCCTATTTTGGAAACAATCATAAACAAAGACACATCAAAGAATATTTGGGACTCTATGAAGTAGAAATATCAAGGAACTACATGAGTCAAGCGTGCTCACCTACAGGCATTGCAAAAGGATTATGAAATTGTTCACATGAAGGAAGGAGAATCTGTGAATGAGTACATTGCTTGTGTTATTGCTATTACTAACAAGATGAAAGCTAATGGTAAAGATTTGAAAGATGTTGTTGTTGTGGATAAGATTCTAAGGTCAATGACACCTGAGTTTAATTATGTTTTATGCTCCACTAAAGAATCCAAGGATACAAGTATGTTATCAATTGATGAGCTGCAAAGTAGTTTGCTTGTGCACGAACAACGCATGAGTAACACTGTACAAGAAAAACATGCTCTGAAAGTAACTCATGGAAACCAATATGCTGGATTAGGAAGAGGGAGTGAAAGTTTCAAAAGCAGAGGTCGTGGAAGAAGTAGACAAAGTTTTGATAAAGCAATAGTGGAATGTTATTCTGGCCACAAGCTTGGTCACTTTCAGTGGTAATGCTATTCTTGCCACAAGCTTGGTCACTTTTAGTGGGAAAGGAGTGACAAATTTTGTAGAAAATCAAGTAGAAAGTGAGGAACACATGCTGTTGATGGCTTATGTTGAAGAAAAGGAGCAACACAAAATTGATATATGGTTTCTTGACTTGGGTGTAGTAATCATATGTGTGGAAAAAGGGGATGTTTTTTTTATTTTGATGAAAAGTTCATAGAATCGGTGAAGTTAGGAAATAATTTTAACATGATGGTCAATGGTAAGGGTAACATTAAGTTGGAAATCAATGGAGTTGTTAGTATTATCTCAGGAGGTTTTTATGTTTTAGAATTGAAGAATAATTTGCTGAGTTTGAGACAATTGCAAGAGAATGAGCTAACTATTTTGTTTCAACAAGGGCAATGTAAAATATATCATCCTGACAAAGGTTTGATCATGAAGTCTAATATGTCTGAAAATCAAATGTTTATTTTGCATGCCACATCTTTGCCTATAACACTCACTTGTTTTAACACAGTCACAAAAGATGTGGCACAATTGTGGCATTGCAAGTATGAGAATTTAAGCTTTAAAAGCTTACAAACTTTGCAGTAGAAACAAATGGTGAATGGTTTGCCATTACTAAAGCTGCCCTCAAAGCTATGCAAGGAATGTCTTGTAGGAAAACAACATCAAGATTCATTTCCAATGAAAAGCTCTTGGAGAGCCTCACAGATCTTGCAGCTTATACATACTAACATTTGCAGACCAATTAAGCCAACCTCAAATAGCAAGAAAAGCTATTTGATTACTTTTATTAATGATTATAACTAAAAAACATGGGTGTATTTTTTGGCAAAAAAATCAGAAGCTTTTAATTTTTTTGAAAGGCTTCAAGATACATATTGAGAAAGCAACAAACGTGTCTCTCAAAGGGTTACATACTAATCATGGTGGAGAGTTTACATGTCGAGAATTCAACGATTTCTGCAATAAACATAGAGTGCAAAAACAATTGACAGCAACATATTCACTGCAACAAAATGGCATTGCAAAATGGAAAAATCGCACCATCATGAATTTGGTTCGTAGTATGCTTTCTAAAAAGAATGTGCCCAAAACATTTTGGCAAAAAGCAATAAATTGGGTTGTGCATGTTTCAAATCGTAGTCCAACTCTGGCAATAAAGGACAAAACACTTGAAGAAACCTGGAGTGGAACAAAGCCATAAGTTCAGCGTTTCAAAATTTTTAGCTACGTCCCCTATGTTCATGTACCTGATAGTTCAAGAACTAAACTAGATGAGAAAGGTGTGTTTTACTTGGAATTAGTGAAGAGTCAAAGGCGTACAGGCTCTATGATCCTATCTCACAAAGGATTATAGTGAGCAGAGATATAGTTTTTGAAGAAAGTGAAGAGTGGGAATGGAACAAACAACATGAAGCAAACATTTCTTGTGAACTGGAATGGGAATGTCGAGACCCCTTCCCAGAGTCAAGGGCGGCCCGACCGACACAGCGGCCTGACGAAACTCTCTGACCAAGATGAGTTCGCCCAACCGCTGTTAAGCCATCTTTGCAAACCTCATGTGATGGGACGATATCAGAATGATTGGAATCATTAA
>JAJIYU010021362.1:0-10061 GCA_030144865.1 Tinospora cordifolia | reverse complement strand
TGCTGCAGCTGTTTGCTGCTACTAGGTGTCAAGACTCTGATAGTTCTGGCGAAGAAGAAGAAGAAGAAGAAGAAGGAGAAGAAGAAGCACAAAAAGTAGTAGGGGCGGGGGTGAACAACGAGTGAAGGAGGAGAAGCAAGGGCTACGATGACAGCGATTACTACGAGTGTGGACACCACGGGCGACGACACCAGTAGCATCGCAGCAACAGAAGAGTGGCATTTGCGGTACCGAAATTGGCAGTACCTACAAGAGCAGCGGCAAACACGAGGAGAAAAGGGGTGCTGCGATAAACAGAACACGAATGAGCAGTAGATCGAGCAGAATGAACAGCGAATAAGTGACGACGGACTGTTGTAGATTGAGATGAAAAGCTCGAACTAGATGAAGCAAACGCTGTAAAAGACGATGCGGACGCCTCTGCTATGCCTCCTTTGTGCATCTCTACATCGAATCCATTGTTTTGCATCATTTTCAAACCTGCTTGCTCTACTTCTTCCTCAATTGATCGCTTTCTCTTAGTTTCTGACCACTGGGACCTTCGCCTAGTTGCCAGAAATCAAGTGTACACGCCATGGCTCAGCCGTAGATCTGCAAACCATCACAGATCTTGTTCGTTTAGCCGTTTTACCGTTTGATGCCCCTCTACCTGTTGCATCCTATCACTATTTGCTACTATTCTGTTGAACATTCCGAACCATGTGGACCCTGAAAAGAAGAAGATGAAGAAGCTTCTTCTCTGCACAACCAAGATCCCATCCCCATCGCTACTTTAGATATGGAGGACGGAATCTCTTTTGGAGAAGCGTGAGGATGGAAAGAAGAAGAAACTCAAATTGATAATATTCTGGTATATATGATAAAATTTAAAAATATATGGTATTCGTGAAACTTTGTAAAAAAAAAATGGCATATATTAATGAGAATAAATTTAATTTTTTGATATTTTCTATAATTTTTTCAAAAAAAAAAAGCTCATGAGCATGGGCTTAGGAAGCTCATGAGCATGGGCTTAGGAAGCCCATGTGTGCTAGACCATGGCTCATGGGCCTGTCCACTCACTTGCGCAGCCCATGAACTTATTTTCTCACTCTTCTAATAATTTTCTTTAAATCCATGTGTGGCATATGGTTTTGACAACCTACTTTCTTTCTCTTTGCTCAACGAAAACCTCAGAAAAAACTACCATTGGAGAGCTTGAAGTGCCCTCTTGACGATCTCATCTTTACCATATCAAACTACAAAGCCATAGAATAGAAAAATAGTCACCATGATAGGATACTTAACATAATTGAAATCTAGAACTGTTGAGAATGTGTGTGATCCGAGTTTTGGAAGTGCATTTTTATGGTCTTTTCTTGATCGTTTCTTGAGGTTAAACCTTCCTTCACCATCTATGATATGTAGATTTCAAGATTCAAGTGTTAGAAAATAAAAACTAAGCTTGTATTCTAATTTATAAGGTGTCAAAGTGGGTTAGTTGCAAACTGTTATTATAGAAACTAATCTTAGAAGTAACTTTGGGTCAACTTTTGAAGGGCTTAGAGGAGTCTGTTTGATCTCAAATTTAGAGTGCGTGATCTTGGTACTTGAGGCTACAAGAAGGTATAGATCTCATCCCATAACCTTCTCTGGTCGTGGCGTACCATGTTCGTAAAGACACCTTATTTCTTAGGTGTTCTGACAATTAGAAAAATTTTGGGTTGCAGAGAATGTTTACTATTTGACGAAATATACGAGTGGAATTTTGATCATTTTTGCTTTCTAATTTAAATGATTTTTGAAAGAAAATGTTTCTGTGATCTAAATAAATGCAAAAGGTGTAAAAAATAACCTTTAAATTTGAGATTTAACGGGAGAAAACAATGTTTGAAATTCATGAAAATACATGAACGTGAAGAAATCTATTGGACAGTTGAAACTTTGGGAAACCAATTGACTACTAAATCTCATTATTTTGAGCCAAAATTTCGAGGAAACCTTATTGGATGTCCCAAAAATAAGTGTACCAAATTTCGTTGAAATCTGATATAGGTAAATAGGTCAGTTAAAATGAAATGTGACTACCTATTACAAGAAATTTCAGAATTGAAGGGGGTTGATAACCCACTTAAAAACCCTATCATATGAAGTATGAAAAATTCTAAACTAAAATTCTAGCAAATATTCAATAAGTGCATATCAAATTTGGAAATTTTTGCATTAATACGATGCACGATTTGATCACATAAAATTTGTAAGATCTATTGCCGGTAGGGACTATGTAACTAGAAATTAACTAAGGGTGAAAAATTGAAAATTTTGACCAAATTGACCCTATTTTGACCTAATTTACCAAATTGACCCCATTTGACATAATTTGACTATAATTGATCATGTTGACCAATTTTGACTAAGTTGATCAAGTTTGACCAATTGACTAAGTTTGACCAAGTCAAATATAAGTTGAACACGATCGGTTAAGGACAGTGAAACTAGAATTAAGTCATGTTTCACCAAAAAAAAAATGCAATTTGGGTTAAATAACACATATTTAAGCATATATTGGGAGACTAGACTGGGTGTTGACGAGACACCAATACGCAATACCCGAGGTGAGTAGTGTTTCTAATTTATTATTTAAAGCTTGTTATTCTGTACATGATAAATTTTTAAATACATATTGAATGCATACATGGAATTACTCAAATAAAAAAAAACTTTCCAAATGAAAAATGAAATGTGCACCAACTCTCAAGGCTTAGGCTCATGTTAGGGTATTATAAGGCATTGAGGGCCTCGCCACTATGTTGTGGTACAATTGAGCTGGCCTAGTGATTAACATACGTATGGAGGATTCAAGCCATCGTGCTATGGTACATGCTGTGTTCATCCCATGATTGTGTGATGAGACCCAAAGATCTAGGCTCACGTGTTATGGTACATCCTTGAGCCGATCATTGGATTGTGTGTGAAAATACACATAATCGTTTGGATGGCTGACTCAAGAGGTTATTTTTTTAATCGCTTGGAGGGATATGGAGAGCATCGACACATGTTGTTTTCAATGAGACTATTTTAGAAAAAGGTGCATGCCTGCATTATGTTTATGAAAAATATTAAATGTTATATTTATTCGCATAAATATTATTGTTCTTACATACATACATGACATATTTTATTTTATCATTATTTTTATGGAATGCTCATTTTAAATTTTAAATTGGATTACACTATTCACTGAGCCCACCGTGGACAAATTAGGCTCATTATTAGCATTTCAGGTGTTTTAGTTGTGGACAAGGGCAAGGGGGTGATTATTGCGTACAGTGACATTCTTTTCTCTTTTGGTAGATTTCTTTATGTCATTTATTGCCTTGAAAGTTAGAATGGTGTATAGGGTGGGAAAACACTGTAAATAGTCTAACTTAAATATTTACGCTATCGCCACATTTAGATGACTATTTATGACTCAGTTTTGTTTAACTTTAATTTTCGTTGCATAACATGTTGTTAGTTACTTCTGTATCTCTTATGATTACTCTACTATATAAGGTTGTGAATGTGGCCTAACAGTGTCTCGACATGCTTGACGTGTGAGTGGGTTCATCAGGACGTTATGTCGATCGGTTCGCCCTTCATCCTAGGGAACGGGTCATAATAGTTAAGATTAACAGTTAATAGTATATCAATATTTGATATACAAATTATTAATATTGTAATATTGGTGAACAAATATTTGGTATCCAAATTATATAATATTGACATGCAGTTAAAGATATTACTCTCGCATCTGCAAGGTCCTATCACTCGCAATTACCGTTGCCACTTCAAATTGCGTTGTCATCGTTGTCCCGCTACTCGCGCTCGCATCCATCTCCATCGCTACACCTCAACCCCTACCACCATTGTTGTTGGCTTTTGCTACTTTTGCTGCTCCACTACCACTGCTGCTTGCGCATACTGCCTTCATTACCACCCTGCCTTCTCATTCATCTTCGATCTGCTCACCTATGCTTCATGCTATTCGCTAGTGCTTTTCTGTTACTCCATTACTCCTTGCTATTATTGTTTGCCCGTGCTACTCCTACATCCTAGCCATTGCTGCTCGTCAGTGTCATTGCCTACATTGCCAATCACAATCGTGTTGCCACTGTTGACCTCTGCGTCCATCATCATCTTCAATCATCTCCTCTTTCTGATAATGTTTTAAGATATAAGATATAACTGATATTTATTAAAAATATGACATATATTTTTGATAATGTATCATTCCTCATATTTGTTGTAATTTATTCTACCAAAATCAGCATTGACTCCGTAGGTATACGTGCAAATGCTCCATTGCGAAACTCAATAGCTCTTGCCACAAAAGGTACGAAGGGCACAAACCACAAAGCCCATCAAAGATTATTGAACCAAGAACACAGATGGGCCCAATTAAAGAAAAAGACCAACCACAAACAAAGATGGATGTTAGGCCTCAAATGAAGAAAAATCTGATTGAGAGTGGTCTATCATTTTACTATGTTTTTTTCCTAGATGTAAAATGTAGTTTGCAAGAATGAAATTTAAATAAATGAATAAAAACTCAAAATATAACCTAGTATTATATGACATTACAGTTTACATGTATTCTTGATATGACAATATGTAAGTTCATGACACAAGCAATTAAGAATGCATGCAAGGTCATCCAAGAGTGGTAAGAAGATTATAAATATCTTCATATGTTAAAAAAAAGAATAATAAATAAACCATGGTTATTCATTGATGCAAGCAACACTTTTTTTCTTATGGGAAGCATTGACTTGCTAAACTAATTTATATTTAAATTCTGTGACTTAAAACTGAGAGTTTGATTCTCTCTCTTGAATAAAAGTGATAACAGAATCATGATAATTAGTTTGCGTGATATCTATCCAAATTTTAAATTCTGTCATGTGTCGTTATGCATATTTTTTTGTCCTACACCGAAATGTATACTAACAAAATATGAATTTAATCTTGTATATTCCCACCAGCATATATATATGACTTTATATGTTAAAATGGGTTCAATTACTTTTAAAAAAAATATAGATTCATTGATTAGAGATTAATTTTTGTCACAAAAGAAAAATTATTAATGTGAATGGAAGGGAGAAAATAATCCTCGTTGAAAGAACAACATAATGACAAAGGAGACTATAACAATACAATCAATGAAGAGATACAAACAGACTATAAAAACACAGCACTGAAGTCTAAAGGAGGTATTTAAGGAGCCCAGATTTAAGCATCAGCTTCATTGTGGAAATCCCAAATCTACTGAGCCATAGAACCCTTTGGACCTCCTCTTTGTGAAGAACATTAAAATAGAATGGCATTCCTCCATATATATATAATATGTGGTGAGTTAGCTCGGTGACACTTTTTCCTCCATAAAACTAGTCGTTTCCTTGGTGAGAGAGATGATGGATCATGGATCTATAATAAAAATAATTGAACCAACCAAGAAGAAATCAAAACTAACTAAATTTGATAGTTATAATTTCCCTATACCTTGTTAGAGATTTAACTTATATTTATAGTAAACATGATTCATTGGGAGTTATTATGATGAATGCATCTATTTAATGTGTTCATGTTTTAATAGGTTCATGAATGTATTAGGAATAAATAATATATATGTATGTATCTAGTGGTGCGTGATCCATGAACTTACAAGTTCATGTATGTTTAGATTCACGTATGTATTTAATAAGTGGACTCCAATAAATACCTCTTGTATGTTTTATCCATTATCAAGCAAATTGCATAAGTTCTAGTGCAAGATTCAAGTTTTTCATCTTCTTCTTGAATATTTTTCTTGTTTAGTGTTTTTGTGGTCACTATATTTCCATCATACCTATTATTTCTTTATTTTCATTTACCATAATTGGGTCATCGAAAGAAATTAATCACATTATTAAGTATTACTTCATTCCTTAAAAATAATATTACTATTATACTTTACGCATGAAACTTGTCTTACCATTCCCATAAAATTTTAAATTACTCGTTATACATACACAAACACATATTTTTCATTTTTATAAGTTTCTATATATATAATCAAATTAACGTTTATATAAATAAATAAATTTATTTTTACAATTTTAGACAAATTCACTAAGTTAAGGAGCTTTAGTTTTATACAATTATATCAGTAGTCTGACCTCCAAACCCACAGGCAGATCGTTTTGAGCTGAGATTTTGACAACTTATTCTCTTCTAATGCATCCTCAATACAAATTAATAGTGAGACTTTTGAATTTTCTTGCAAAGTTCTGATCTAAGAATTGCATCTTGCGCTTATGTCCTTGGATTGAGCTTCAATTTAGCATGCAAGAAAGAATTGTTTCCTTTCTTATTAAAATGTTTTAGTTCCCACCACTCACCCTTTAAGCCAAAGCACAAATTCTCTTCTTATTTTCCACTTCTTCTCTGGTTTTCCTAGCTGAAGAAAAGTAAACGGGTGAAATTTGAAGAAAATGGAGCTAGGGTTGAAACTCTTACAAATATAACGTATGCAGTTCACTCTTTAACCACCCAAATTTCCATAGCTACGTAGCATCATACATACATAATTACATACATACATACATTGTTTTGGGGTATATGAGTCTGTATTTAATTTGTTGTTGTTGGGTTGCAGGTTTAGAGCTAGATCTTGGCCTTGCATGTCACGTATATATTATACATTGGAGTCCTTAAACTCACCCAAGTATTGGTTGATCAAGGCGTGGTCATTGTGAATTTGGGCTCATTTTCTTAGTCTCGCTATTAAAGTTTCAGGTTCTCATGTTCTGGGAATGAGTTAAAATTTCATATGCAATGAGTGATATTTAATGACTTATGTGGGATTGGAATGCATTGAATCGAATGAATTGGATCTCGAAATCAGACCATATGGCATTCTAGTGGGTTACATGCGACCCAATTGAGTGTCTTATGGCTGGAATGTTGATGCAATCATATTAGTGTTAATTTTTTGACAAATAATTAAATTGAGGTGTAATATGGACTATTTTGATGATTTATGTATGAACCTAAATTTTTATATAAGTTCAATGATGATAAAAGTTCTTTAATTGCACCACTTGGAAGCTAAAATGTATGCTATACGATTCTGGCACCTTTGAGTGCAGAAATGACACATTGGTACCATGTTCTCAATTGAATTTGGATTGGCTAGCCCAACCTATCAATTGCTGAGTGTTTCCTTACATTTAGTTTTATATGTGACAATATATTATATGGAATGTCTGGAATCTATCTATATAGAAAATATATTTTCGTCAAAACATAAAATTGATTTGAACATAATCATGAATGATTGATAGCTTATGACTGTATTGACCATTTGACGAATCTCATATGCTAGATGTGACCTAAAGTTGTTGTGTACCTAAGGTAGAATTTTAGGGTTTGTGTAGCTTGGATATCAATTGATCTAGGCATTCCATTGTCTTCAGCTCGCAAATCCAATGGGTTGTGCAACCCCAAGAATTCGTAGAATATGAGTAACATGAAGTTGGATCAGGCTTTCGTTTAACAAACCTAGAACTTTAATCAGTTCTTAATTAGGAGGCAAAATTAGGATTCTATATACATGTTTGTACTTTGAATACATTGTTTTCAAATGATAGACATGAATGCATTAGATTTTGCATGTATATGGATTTTGTTGTTGAGATGCATGCATTTTATTATGTTAATACAATTAATAACACTTAGATTAAGTTTCGATGAAATTACATATAAGTATGATGTAATAAAGGCTGGTGGAAAATGTTATCACAAGTTAAAATTTTGATGTAAAGAAATTTGGCTAAGAAATTACGATGTGGAGTTCATTTCGATCATTATGAGTAGAATTTAAAGTGTGTTATTATAATAGATTTGTATTTTACACAACGTTGTGTTTAAACTTACAGGATATAAGGATTTTGAGGTATTGTGTTCATCATGATGCAAAAAGTTGTAGATTGTGACAAATTACAATAGATCTAACATGTTGGTTGAGAACATCTTGAGTTCCCTCCTCGACCATAAAAACAACTACCACCAAACCTAAAAGTAAAGTGCCCTTGATATTGGAAATCTTGGATTTAAAGAAATAGTGGGACCTAAATCAATAATTAGACTACTTGAGTTTGAAGGGTTGGCTTTATTATTATTACATTGGGAGTGACAAGTAGTAGTAATGCCGAGAGTATACAAATGAGGTTCATTGTTCCAAGTGAATGTGATAGCTACTGATGGAAAAATGCAAAGTTATGAGCTAAGGTGCAAGAAGCTATATAAGAAAAGTACCGAATTCGAGTTTTCACTACAAGTAAAGAACAAAAAAGTTCTTTCATCTTGAAAAGAGACAAAAATTACTAAATTCCGTTTGTATTCAAAGCATGCATTTAAAAATTATCTAGTAATGGAGAAAGATGTGCCTATATATATATTATACAAACAATAATAATTGAATTTTTTAAAATATATAACTATAATCATTGAAATAAAATTTTCTAATTATTTAATATAAGAATTTTAAATAGATAAATGCTAAATGAATATAAGTGAAATAGCGTTCATAAAATGTGTTTGTAGAATGTAACTATGCTTAAATTCAAATATAATTCACAGATTAATTAAATTTTAATAATTTTATTTAAATCTAAATTTTCCTACAAAGCAAATCTTACCAATCTATGCATGGCTAGCAGCTAACTTGGAACCTCAATAATTTTAGGTTCTTCTCTTGGTACTTTTTGATTCTAAAGGTCAAAAAAATAAATAAATAAATAAATAAAGAATAATTTCGTTGTTATTTTGTAGTTTTCACACTATTTGACATTTTAAAAAGTGATAAATTAGTAAACTTTTTTCATAATTTATTATTATTTCTTATTATCTCAAATATTACTGTATTAATGGATTTATATTTTTAAAAATTACAATTAATTACTGGTATTCTCAAACAGGAGTGTTTTAATTAGTCTAATTAATGTAATTTTTTATAATTTAGATTAACTGCTAGCTTTCTTAATTTCCATGTAAATATTAACATAAAATTTCCTCTTCCTTCTTTAAGAAAAAACAAGAAGGAAGACAAAGCGGGGGAGAAGGGGCATGAGAAGTCTTGGCACTTATTCCACGGTGGCGCGTTTCCTAGCGCCGGAAACGTTTATACTACGCTTGGTGCGTGAGAGACGCCGGTGTCAGCATGTTACGTTGTTACGTAATGGAGTGGCTGGGGGGCTGACACAATCACGTGATCCGAGGAGCGGAAGGGGTGGGACTCGGGAGGGGTAAAACTTGGATGTGTTGCGCGAGATAGAAGGGACCACGGTGTCCGGTGGCGCGTGGCAGTTAGTTGCTTCGTCTCATTTATTGACTTCACATGAGGGTAAAATAAAGGTGGTCAAAATGCAAAAAATAAATAATAATAATAATGAAAGTTTCTTTGGGGATCGTGTGGTCTCCTCTGCCATTCCCTTCTACAAGGGTCCAAGCCGTCTTCTCTCCCTGCGTTTTGCGTTTTGGCTCCATTTAATGTCAACGGTTGGGATTGGACGGGGCTTTTAAATAGTCTTAAATGTTCATACTAACCCCTTCACATCCTCATTCAATTTTGTGCGGCCACCCGGAGTTACCCTTCATTAATGAAAAATACTAAATTCAAAAATTGCTGCGCTTGTAATTCTTTATTTAATAATTATACTGCAAATGTATTTATATTTATTTATTCAACAGAATTTCAAAACTCTTGTCATTTTAAAAAAATTATTATGAACAATTAACGTAGTCCTTCTCATGTAAGTATATTATAATTATATTAGTATGGTTATATTTTTTATACAATTGTAACATTTACAATTATTATATAAATAAATAAAATATATTTCAAGTATATATTTCTCTATTTAATAATTTTTGGTAACGCAATTGTACAAATTATAACTTTATCCAATATTTTAGTTATAATTACATGTTTAATTATTGAATTATAAATGCATTTTTATGATTAATGTTAAGGTACTATGAATTAGACGATCCTTGTT
>JAJIYU010021361.1:0-10071 GCA_030144865.1 Tinospora cordifolia | reverse complement strand
TTAAAACAAATAAATTAAGAATAAGAGCTAAAGTCGAAATCATTGAGGTTAGCCTATTAGCTCAAGAATTTCGTTGTGCTTTCCCTTGAGGTTAGCCTAGTAAAACAAGTCGAAATCATTGAAAACAGAAACTAATCTAGAAAAATCAAATGCCAGATACAAGCTTGTATGCTGTAAGAAAAAAATAAACATTGCAGTATCTAAAGCATTGAACAAACCATCAACTTATTTCATTTATGGTTTTACTCCAATTTGGGGAAAGCACATGAAGATATGATTAAGTGTCACACCCCGGCCCTTGCGCCGGACCTTTTGCAGCTCTACAATCAAGCATCGTGTGGCATCACAGCTCAGCGTGTGTGCTAGCCGGAGCGCCGGGACGTGTGACTTCATTCTTTTTCCATTTCTGTTCTATTCAAGTCAAATAATTTCTTTTCTTTGTTCATTTAAAAAAAAACAATCTCTTTCACGAGATTCATTGTCAAATAAACTTTCGATATGTTTTCAAATAGCATTCAAAATTATATCATCGAAATTTCATAGGAAATAATACAGAAAATCAAAATACCTGCGGAAGCTTTCAAATCTCAAAATATTCGTCTAAAATCATTGAATGCATCACTATTCATTCATAATATTTTAAACCATGAAATATCTGTTCAACATATAACATAAACAAAATAATAGGTTCCCAGGCCAACGTTTCAAACAGTGTTTTGCAATATAAAACAGTTCTATTTACACAAAATGATAACTGGCTAGGCAACATGCCCATGTTCAAAATACATAAAAATTGAAATAGAGTTCAAAATAAAACATTTCTCTGAAAACTCTCCAACAGTCTTCGGGTCTGTCAATCCTCACTAAGCACCAGGCCCTTGAGTACCTATAAAATAAAAATGGGGTGAGCTCGAAAGCCTAGTGGATCTCCCCTACACATCAATAGCATTATACAAACAAGCATACGAAGAATGCACACAGTTTCACATCATTAGGGGCGTTTCAAACATTAAATTGGTTATTCTTGTTGTTCCATCTGATTTCATCAGGAATTAATCAAAAGAGTGGACCACCCTCGGTATCCCAATTGTGGTCCTGGACACAACCACGCACGACATCTTTCTCACACAGACGTCTACCTTTGAGACCGCGACCCAAGAAGATATTGAAACCATATGTATGCCATATGACTTTTCCGAATCCTAGGGTCACACAACCGCTCGTAGTTTGGCCCGGTTTGGGGATACCCATGATGACGTCCTGGTCACAATCGTATAACATCTACGTGATGTACCAGTGCTCGTCTATCACCACGGTACGTGGAGCTCTTAATAAAACTTTAATGTTCTTTAGTTTTACAATCACAATTTTCATTCCATGCAGCATATAAACATGCTTATTCAAAATGCTAACCTAAGCAAGGAAAGCAAACAAACACCAAGCTAATCACAATATCCTAGTACTAGAAAGTGAGTAACCAATCATCAGGATATCATATCAATCATTCCACCCAAGGCATACATTCTTGGCATTGTAATAAGTACAGGAATTTAAACATGAATCATATTCCGTATCCAACATCCGCATAATACTAAAGAGTGAGGAAGAGATAGTCAACCCCACTTGTATATGTCAGACAAACCCTTGTGCCATTCCTCAACACTCACAACTCGTCAAATGAGAAATCAACATTTACAGATTCAATCCTCTAAATCTTCAAAACCCTCAAACTACATCAATAACCATCATAGATATCCAATCTAGATCATTCATATCAAATTCCAAATAAAGGGTTTTCCCAAAATTCGAATTTCTCATTTCACCGCATCAGCATACAAAACTACATTCATTTCCTTCCAAATTCAAAATAGAACATATTTAAAATTGGTTACTACTTCAAAATATGAACGGATCGAGTTTTATTATCTATCAAAGGATTTGCACCTTCAAAAACCTTCCAAATAGGTGAAATTCATCTGGATCTGTCAAAAACTGCAAATGAATAGTCAAAACTTCTAGAATTTAGTCTAGAATCATTAATTCATCGATTTAAAAGGAAGATCTAAGCTTAATTCGCTCTGGATCATTCCGTGCATCAAAACCCCCAAATCACCGATCAACTTTGAAATTTTGATGTTGTTACCTAATGAAAATTGATTTGAATGAGTTTAAGGCTCCAAAGTCTCACCTTAGATGCTAGAATTGTTCTAGATTTGATTTGGATCGTTTTGACTATCTCCGAGCAAAAATCGGATCTCCGGTGACCTAAAAACGAAAGCCCCAAAGTCAGATCGTTTATGCAATTTCTTCGGTTCGTTTTTGGGTTTTTGTTGTCTGTTTTGTGATTAAAAATGGGGTGAACATTAACTCGGATGAACAGTACCTATAGTTACTATTCATAGAAGAAAATTGTGCCCAGTTCTCCCCTTTTTTTAAAATTAGTTCAATAAACCCCCATAAGTATCTTTTTTGTTTTTCAATTTTTTTCCCACTTGAACCGACGTGATTTATTTTATTTCTTTAATAAATATTATAATAAACATTTAAATCTTGTTTTCGGACATTTTTATATTTAATTAGTATTTTTTTAAAATTCATTTTTTTCTATTTTCAAACTTTAGGTTATACGCATATCTATTTAAAAATCATGTTTTTGAGCATTTTAATATTCATTGAATATTATTTATTTATTTATTAATTTTTGATATGTACGCATTAAAATTTTAGGGTGATTACCATCTATCCCCTTAAAAGAAATTTCGACCTCGAAATTTAAATAGAAAGTACCTGTACAATGTGCCCAATCAGTCGGTCCTGGTGAAGAGATCTGGGTACTTCTTCTGCATCTCTTTCTAACTCCCAGGTCACCTCCTCCAGGTTATGATGCCTCCACAGGACCTTGACCAGGGGTATGTCTTTGATCCTAAGACTCTGCACCTTATGATCAAGAATTCTAATGGTTGGCTCCTCGTAAGTGGCATCGTCCCGACGTACTACATACTCCCACTGTATAACATGAGAAGGGTCTGGCTCGTACTTCCAGAGCATCAATACATGGAACACGTTATGTATTGAGGACAATCTGTTCAACAAATCCAACTCATAAGCATATTCACCGCCCCGTCTAATGATCTCAAACGGACCGATGTACCGCGATGCTAGCTTCCCCTTTACTCCAAACCGTTGGATCCCTTTCTGTGGACTAACTCTCAAGAATACTCGATCACCTAGCTGGAACTCTAAGGGTTTCCTCCTCCTGTCAGCATAGCTCTTTTGTCTGCTCTATGCTGTAGCTAGTCTCTTCTGGATTTGCTTAACCTGTCGGTTCATTTCCTCAATCAACTTTAGTCCAGTGAGTACCTAATCCTCAAAATCTGCCCAACAAGATGGTGATCTATAGGGTCTGCCGTAGAACACCTCATATGGAGCCATCCTGATGCTTGCCTGATAGCTATTATTATAGGCAAACTCAACTAAATGTAGATGCTTGCTCCAATTACCTTTAAAATCCATGGCACATGCTCTAAGCATGTCTTCCAGTATCTGTATGACCCTCTCTGACTTCCCATCTGTCTGCGAATGAAAGGCTGTGCTCATGGTGAGTCTGCTCCCCAATTCCTTTTGTAAGCTCAGCCAGAACGGAGATGTAAATCTGGAATCTCTGTCTGACACTATTGTCATGGGGACACCATAAAGCTGCACAATCTCTCTAACATAAAGCTCACCGAGTCTACTCACTGTATTAGTGGATCGAATAGGTAGGAAGTGTGCTACCTTTGTTAATCGATCCACAGTGACCCATACGATGTCTTCCCCTCTTAGACTCCTCGACAGGCTGCTAACAAAGTCCATCGCAATATTGTCCCACTTCCATTCCTGTATCAGAAGTGGCTGTAACAATCCTAATGGCTTCCTGTGCTCGGCCTTCACTTGCTCTCAAGTCAAACACCGAGAGACATACTTAGCTATGTCTCTCTTCATCCCTCACCACTAGAAATTAGTCTTCAGATTCTAATACATTTTATCTCCACCTGGATGCATAGTATACTTCGTCTGGTGTGCCTCATCTAGTGTGGTTCCCTTCGTCTGTCCAGAACTTGGCACACAGATTCTATTCCCCAATCTGAGTGTACCCTCTGGATCCAGCCTAAAGTCTATATGCTTGCCCTGTCTGACGCCCGCGATTAGATCCATAATCCACTTATCAGTTCCCTGCTCATCTCTGATCTGGCGTACGATATTAGGCTGGCAAGTAACTGCATACAGATATGCCTGTCTCTCATCAGTGTCTATACCCAGATTATACTGACTAATCAGGTGATACATCTGTCCCACTTCTTCATCCTTCCTATTGGATTTTCTGCTAAGAGCATCGACAACAACATTAACCTTACCGAGATGATAGTGAAGCTGAAAGTCATAATCATTGAGGAACTCAATCCATCTCCTCTGTTGAAGATTCAGTTCCTTCTAGGTATATATATATTTGAGGCTTTTATGGTCCCAATAGAGATCAAAACTCTCACCATAGAGATAATGCCTCCAAATCTTAAGTGCAAACACGATCGCCGCAAGCTCCAGATCGTGTGTGGGGTAATTCTGCTCATGTGGCTTCAACTACCGTGAAGCATAAGCCACTGCCTATCCCTGCTGCATCAGTACTACACCCAAACTGCTAAGCAATGCATCAGTACATAGGGTGTATTTCGTACCAGGAGTAGGTGTGATCAGTACTAGTGTTGTAGTCATCCGCTTCTTCAACTCCTGAAAAGACTGCTCACATTGATCATTCCAAATGAATTTCTCGTCCTTTCTAGTTAACTTTGTGATCGGACCAGCTAATTTGGACAAATCTTTTATGAATCTGTGGTAGTATCTAGCCAACCCAAGGAAACTCCTGATCTCTGTGACTGTCGTGGGTTGCTTCCAATTAGATACTGCCTGTACTTTCTCCGGGTCTACTGCTATTCCCTCTGCTGAGACAATGTGGCCAAGGAACTTGACCTGCTTCATCCAGAAGTCACACTTGCTAAATTTTGCATACAACTCATTCTTCCTCAAGGTCTCCAAAATAGTATGCAAATGCTATGTGTGTTCAGCTTTTGAATGGGAATATATCAGAATGTCATCAACAAATACTACGACAAACTGATCAAGGAACTTGCTAAAAACTCTGTTCATTAGATCCATGAATGCGGCTAGAGCATTATTCAAGCCGAATGGCATAAATGTGAACTCGAAGTGGCCATACCGCGTCTTGAAAGCTGTCTTCTATATATCTGACTCTCGGATCCGTAGTTGATGATACCCTGACCTCAAATCTATCTTAGAAAAATACTATGCTCCACTGAGCTGATCAAAGAGGTCATCAATCCTAGGCAGTGGGTATTTATTCTTGATAGTGACATGATTCAACTTTCAGTAGTCTATACACAGTCTCATGGATCCATCTTTCTTCCTTATGAATAGTACCGAAGCTCCCTATGGCGACTCACTCTGTCTGATGAATCCCTTCATCAGAAGCTCATCCAACTGGGTCTTTAGCTCAATCAACTCCACGGGTGCCATTCTATATGGTGGAATAGTGATGGGGTTGGTGCCGGGATGCAACTCAATCTTGAACTCAACCGGCCTATGAGGTGGAAGTCCAAGTAGGTCCTTTGGGAACACATCTGTATACTCCTGTATCACAGGAATGTTGTGAATGTCTGTGATCCCTTCTGCATCCTCATCTAGTAACTGCCTGAAGTCCTTCTTCTGCCTAATAACATACAATAATGCCAATGTTAGACTCTTGGGCAACCTCCGCATATCCCCATCTATCCTCAATATCTCTCCAGATGGAAACTGTATAATGACTCTCCTCCTCTAGCAATCTATCTGATCCCGATATTGGGTCAACTAGTCCATTCCCAATATCACGTCATAGCCACTGAAATGGAGTAAGTAGAGATCAACAGGAATCAGTTGGTCTCCAAATCTGAACTCAACTCCACAATACTTCCCTGAACTCACTATCTCGCCTATCGGCGCGACAACATCCAATGGTACTGCCAATGGGCTCATGACTAATCTCAATTTACTCAGCAACTCTTCAGAAATAAAAGACCGTGTGGCACCAGAATCAAACAAGACATGCACGACAACACCAAACAACAAAGACATACCGTCCACTGCAGGCATCAGAGTCGTTTGTGCCTCAACTGCATACAGTTTGGCCTGGTTCCTCTATCGTGTCTGAGACCGTGTCTGCTGCCTCTGCTGTGGACGATTGCTCTATCCCTGCACTGACTGCTGCTGAGCTGGGCCTGGAGCTCTGGTAGGACAACTCCTTGCTAGGTGTCCTAGCTGACTACATAGGAAGCACAGCCTTAGTCTCATGGCTTGCTCTTTCTGCTCGACACTCATATGATCCGATCTAGTCTGCTGCTAGTGTTGTCGTTGTCCAAAGTCTGTGCCTGGCCACTGGTGGTAGGTGCTCTAGCTGGCCACCGTCTATCTCGTCTCTGCTGTGGAGCCCCTAAAGTCTGTCCCGGGTGTGATCTTTTCTGCCTGCTCCTAAGGGACTGCTCAAACTCCAGGTCTCTCTCTACATGATGGGCCCGCACCACTGCCTCTCTAAAGGTAGTCAATCTCAGTGGTGTGATCAACTTCCTAATGTCCATCCTCAGACCCTCAATGAACTTCTCTGCCTTGGACTGCTCGTCCATAACAACCTTTGGGTAGAATCTCGACATCTCTATAAACTGGTGCTCGTAAAATATAACAGTCATGGTCCTCTGTGTTAGTTTGGAGAAATTTGACCACAGCTGTGACTTATGAGCAGATGAGAAGAATGTCTCATAGAATAGCATTCTGAACTCCTCCAAGGACATAATCTTCTCGTCTATGGTCGGGTCCCTCATGATCGTCTGCCACCAATGGTAGGCTGGTCCCACCATCTGGTTACTGCTAGTGCTACTCTCCTAGGTCCAGTCACCCTTAACAGAGTCAAGTGCTTATCCATCTCAATGAACCACCTGTCTGCTACCAAATGATCTACTAGGCCCTCAAAAGTGTTAGGATACAACTTCTGAAACTCTATCGCCAAGTCTCGTTGCACCCTATCATAACCAGCAGTTCTGCTCTTTGTCTGCATAAGATGCTCCATTGGTATCAGCACTGGTATCAACAGCTCGGACGACACTGATGATGGCGTAGGTATTTGTACTGGTGCTGGAGGCTATACTGGAGGCTACAAGGACTCTGCTGGGTGCCGACTCATCATGGCTCGGTCCACTGCCTGATCTACTGCTCTCTGAATCATGTCTGGGAGTACATCTGGTGACATAGTAATGGCAGCTAGAGCAACCGATCCGGTAACACCCTCCTCTGTCCGTACTGGCTCCTCAGTAGCCTCACCCCTGGACCTGCCCCTACGGGGTCTACTTCGTCCTCTAACTCTTGGTTTTATCTTCAAGTCAAAAGCACATTTTCAATATCCAACAGTGTAATCATAATAAAGCAGAAAATTTAATAATTTAAATGAATATAACTGCATTTCTACTTTAGGCTTGATACCATGACTTGTGATAATAGCCATTCATTTCAACCTGCCTATGCCGCTTGCGTTTTCGTGTTACTATGACTCTAAAATCATGTTTCTAGGTTCTCGATATGTTTCAATGGCCTAGGGTTTTATGCTTCTAAGTCAACAACATTTTATTTATTTTGGATACGGGAATTCGAGTAACATTACTCAAAATAATATACTATATATATATATATATATATCACATGCAAGCACACAACAAACAATCAAACAATGAACACTGGCATAATGGAATCCCAAACTTCCATTTGTGCTTAGGCCCAAACTTTCACTCAGAAGTTCCATTATGGCTAATATATATTTACGCCAAATCCTAGTCTCTAAGGATGATGCAAGACCCACCATACACGACCGTCCCATACCAGTAGAATACAGTGCATGCAAGTTCTTCCAAAGAGTCCGTTCATCGCCCATTACAATTTCGCAAGTGTATCGCTACTTAAGGCTGACGCAAGACCCACCATACGCGACCGTCCCATACTGGTAGAATACAGTGCGTACATGTTCTGCCCAAGAATCGATCATTCACCATACATGATCTGTCATTCGTTGAGTCCAGGATTCCTCCATACCCCCAAATCCCTATGCGTCCCATACCACATAGAGACTAAGGATACAAGATCCTCCTGAATCAAGTCATGATCAAAACAAGTGTGCGTTTTCACATTATAAGTCTTTAAGTTATGCCCTAAAGCTTTTATTAGATCCACTGTGACCCCAAGACATCACCCAATTTTTCCCTAAACCTAGGCTTACAGGACTTGGCTTGTTGACTGAACGGTTGAGTCGCCAAAATTGACTCACTTTCACTTCTATGTGACGCCCTCGGTTTCAAGTTTCCTAGATCCTTTCCAAAGTAGCACAACACTCGCAGAGAGTAAAACTCGACCTACAGGGCTACTATCCAAAGGAAGCGCATCACTAGTAGGGAGTTAAGCCTCCACCTACACAGCTATTATCCAATGGAAGCACATCTCTCGCAGGGAGTAAAACTCTGTCTATAGGGCTACTACCCGTACTTAAATCCGTTTGCTAATGGACACTTGAGCACCTGACATCACCTAAATCTTTTCTAGACTTCTAGCCACATAATTACTAGTGGATGACTTTTATTCACTTTTCAAAATCAAAGTCATTCAAAACCATTTCCAGTGAAAATCAAATCCAGTGAAATTTTTCATTTCAGTAAAACTCTTCGGAAAAACAGTTCCTTTTGGCATCACATTGCCAGGTATGATCTAGTCGTGCCCAGTGTTATCGAACACTGAGCTCTGATACCACAACTTGTCACACCCCGGCCCCCACGCCGGACCTTTCGCAGCTCAACAATCAAGCATCACGTGGCATCACAGCTTGGCGCGTGTGCCCGCCGGAGCGCCGGGGCGTGTGACTTCATTCTTTTTCCATTTCTGTTCTCTTCAAGTCAATTAATTTCTTTTCTTTGTTCATTTCAAAACAAAACAATCTCTTTCATGAGATTCATTGTCAAATAAACTTTTGATATGTTTTCAAATAGCATTCAAAATTATATCACCGAAATTTCATAGGAAATAATGCAGAAAATCAAAGTACCTGTGGAAGCTTTCAAATCTCAAAACATTCGTTTGAAATCATTGAATGCATCATTATTCATTCATAATATTTCAAACCATGAAATATTCGTTCAATATATAACATAAACAAAATAATAAGCTCACAGGCCAACGTTTCAAATAGTGTTTCGTAATATAAAACAGTTCTATTTACACAAAATGATAACTAGCTAGGCAACAGGCCCATGTTCAAAATATATAAAAACTGAAATAGAGTTCAAAATAAAACATCTCTCTGAAAACTCTCCACTAGTCTCCGGGTTTGTCAATCCTCATTGAGCACCAGGCCCATGAGTACCTGTAAAATAAAAATGGGGTGAGCTCGAAAGCCCAGTGGATCTCCGTTATACATCAATAGCGTTATACAAACGAGCATACGAAGCATGCACACAGTTTCACATCATTAGGGGCGTTTCAAACATTTAATTGGTTATTCTTGTTGTTCCATCTGATTTCATCAGGAATTAACCAAAAGAGTGAACCACCCTCAGTATCCCAATTGTGGTCCTGGACACAACCACGCATGACATCTTTCTCACACAGACGTCTACCTTTGAGACCGCAACCCAAGAAGATATTGAAACCATATGTATGCCATATGACTTTTCCAAATCCTAGGGTCACACAACCACTCGTAGTTTGGCTCGGTTTGGGGATACCCACAATGACGTCCTGGTTACAATCGTATAACATCTACGTGATGTACCAGTACTCGTCTATCACCACGGTACGTGGAGTTCTTAATAAAACTTTAATGTTCTTTAGTTTTACAATCACAGTTTTCATTCCATGCAGCATATAAACATGCTTATTCAAAATGCTAACCTAAGCAAGGAAAGCAAACAAACACCAAGCTAATCACAATATCCTAGTACTAGAAAGCGAGTA
>JAJIYU010021360.1:0-10064 GCA_030144865.1 Tinospora cordifolia | reverse complement strand
ACCATTTTTGTGTAACCTATAGGGCATTTATATTATTGTAACCATTATATTTATGTGTTTTAAATGGTATTTATCACACATTATGACCAAGAGTCTATATAAAGGGGTGTTCACATTGTAAATATACTAAGGTTGAAATTCAACCTATTATCAAGAGAATGAAAAGCTCTCTCCATTTTCTATTTTTTTTCAAGTTTGTCTTCTAATAGTTTTTCTTTTATTTTATAATACGTTATCAGCACGATCACGCTTGATGAAAATATATTGAAGATCAAACACAAAAAGAACTTTGAAGGCGAAAGTTTGAAAGTATGTTTTTAATTTGTGAGATTAATTTTTATATTATTATTTGAATGATGCATATATTTTGTATATAAGTATGATTTAGTATAAATTATATATAATATCATTGACCAAGAAAACATGTTTTGTAGTTGCATCTTGTACGATCTTCTACATTAGAAATCAAAAGTCAAAATGTGACAAATGAATATTGATTTAATATATATAATCAATTACTTATGTTCTATTCTTGATTTTTATAATACAAACAGTACTATAAGTTTAAGTTGATAGAATGCAAGTCTTTTCTCGAGTAAAGTTAAACATTGAAAGGGAAATGGGTCATCCCGTTCTAAGAAGCGGGTTATTTAAGAAGACTTTGTCTAACCGCTCTTTCTTGGATGTTGTCCTACCAACTCATACAAATAGTACCTTTTGGAAAGAAAAATCAAGATATGAACATTTGAAAATAAAATATTATTCTTGATGTTATTAACATTCATATATTATTTTTTTATTACAATTTTATTACAATTATATATGTGTGTTCATTTGTAATTTACATATGGATGTTAAAAGTATAGATGTTTAATATTATGAAATATGATAAATATACATCTATCTCATTAATATTATGAAAAAAATAATTTTTATAAATATAAGTATTAAACTGTAAATTTTGATGCATGAGAAAAATAAAAATTATCTTAATAAAAAAATATTCTCGTCTAAATTGTATTACATATTCCTTAAAGTGAATGTTGTTTTGTTAATAATTATTAATATAAACGTGAATATAATTGCTATACTATTAAAAAATATTATAGTGATCGAAATAAGAATAATTTTTCTCAGAATAATTCTCATACTATAGTGATCATTGTTTTCAAATAATTAATATCATACTATAAGGCATAAAGAGATTGTAAATTAAATGATATTATTTTTCTAAATTGAAAAATAACTCTAAGGTGATTTTTTTTATCTAAATTAAAATCAAGATTTCAGTTATTTATATGTATTGAGTTTATTTAGCTTGATATAATATTTTGTATATATCTCAAACTACATGGAAAAACTATATATATGATTGAAATTATTTTAATTATATATTTGAATCAATAACAAAAGCCTCGAAAAGGTTTTAGGCTCTAAGACCCTTAAAATATTTAAAAGTATTT
This sequence comes from Tinospora cordifolia, assembly GCA_030144865.1. NCBI lineage: Eukaryota > Viridiplantae > Streptophyta > Magnoliopsida > Ranunculales > Menispermaceae > Tinospora > Tinospora cordifolia. Next base: position 8,601 of record JAJIYU010021360.1, on the reverse strand, counting down.
CAATCATGCATATTGACTGAAGTTTTTTTTTCAATAAATTTTGATTCATATGCACAAAAGAAAATTTTATAAATGAAATATATATAGCTTGAAGCTGTAAAAAAAAATGAAAAAAGGAAAGATCCCATCAAAATCTTATTATTTGTATTTATTTAAATGCAAAATATTATGGTTGATTGCACCTGCAATTGCAATACCAATTAGATAAAAAATATATTATGATACTTGATTTGATATATTAAAATAACAAAACTTAAAAAAAGAATTCATAGCCTGAAGCTATATAATGAAATAAATATTTTATAGCTTAAAACTATCGAGATATAAAGTTTTGTTATTGGCTATTAAAAGGGGCTTTGTTAATAAAATTTTCTAGTACAAAGCCATTGAAAATAAAATTATAAAATTATTATAACTAGCTAGAAGCTATTTAAATATTTTGAAATGTGAAAGTTATAATGTTCTGTATGTAACTAGATTGAGTTTTGTCTATAGACCTACATATATAATTATATATTTCTAAATTAGCCTGAAGCTAATTAAGAAATGATCTAATGGTAATAGAGTATCTGAAAAATTTTTATTGTACCATTTTTCTAAGGAAAAAAATTTTTATTAATTAATATTATCTTTGAACACATACATTTTATTTTATTATTTAATGTCTTTATTCGAGATTTATCTATTATTTTAAATTAATTTTATAAATATTTTATGACAAACATTGTTGAGATATTCATATTAATTAAGTTTGCAATGAAGTTGCAATATTATTTGATCATTTAAACTAAAATTTTATTTTGACCATATGATAAATCATATAATATTTAAATATTAAAGTGTCATAAAATAATATTTATGTTAAAAAATATATTATTTAGCAATGAATATACTTTAGAAGTAGCATTAAAAATGTTGAAAAAAAGTGAAGAAATCACATTTTGATATATTCTATATGATACAAATAATTGAGATTATTCCAAGAACCATAATTATGGTTATAGTTATTGATAACGTGGTTATAATTGTTATTTTTCTCCTGAAGTGGAATATTGTCATTATTAGGACACATGAAATTAGAGTGTTCGCATTATTTATTAAATAAATTGATATTGATTAGATATATGAATATCACTATATGATTGATCAACACCTCAATAAAAATATATTGAGATTGAAAAATAAAAATTATTAATAGCTCCTGAAGAGCAATTAATGCAGTACGTTAATGGTAATAAAATAATGTTTTATATTTTGTTAACATTGTTCTTTAAGAACAATTAGTATATTGACAATAACTACTCTTGAAGAGCAACTTAAAGATTGATAAACGAGTATTCTCGAAAAACAATTGGTTTTCCTCTTAGTTTATTATATTGAAATATGAGGTCGATTAAAATATATTGTGATTGAGAGCAAAAAGTTCTTTGACACAAATATATTTATATTTTGGCATGATTGGCCAATTTTATTTGGAACCTTAATATAATGTTTCTATCATATCATGATTCAGTGAAGTAATTTTCTTGTTATTAGGGGAAGGAAACCCAATTTTGAGATAATGATGTATAAATTTGCTAATGCAACTTGAAGATATGTGAACATGAGTTTTAAAAAAAAGTTGAAAACCAATTGATAATTCACAAGATCAATTGACGATGTGAACATACAACTCAAAGGAGAAATTGAAAACCAATTAATAGTTCACAAGATCAATCATGTGTAAATATATAATCAGTTAACTGATGCACAAGTTATTTATGAAAATTTAACACACCTAAAGTGTGATTGACTTGTCAAGTCAAAGGACACAGCGCAAAATATTTCTAAAGAGTAATAAAATAATATTCTGATTATATGTCCCACGAATTGAGAATTAAATATTCCATAAAATGAAATAAATTGGGGACGTGAGTATTTTGAGGCATAAATATATCTTGAAGAGATATATATTGAAAAAATCAAACATTCTCTAAAGAGAATAAATTTGATATGAATGTCTAATAAGAAGACATAAGGATGCATTGTATATGAAAAATATCATAAATTCAATATATGTGTGAAATATTGAATAAAAATGAATATTGTTAATAATATTTATGATATTTCAAAGTATCCATTAATATTCTATAAAACGGGGATCTCACACTATAGATTGTGGAATAATGTCGATATTAAAAATGAGCAATTTAAACTTATTGACGAATGAGAAATATTTTTACACTTAATAGTATATGATGTGTTGGATGCAAATGAATATTCTATGAAAATTTTTAAAGAAATTAGATCCATAGATGATAATATATATGAAAAATTCCACAATGATTAGAATCGCAGAAAGATTAAAAATTCCTGAAGGATTAAAATTTCTAAAGGATTTAAAATGCATGCTTGAAGCAAATGCTTCGAAATATAAATTTTAAAATGTTTAACATTTTCACATATTTTACGTGATTATTTATGTGCATATCTTACAATCATTTTGATTGCTATTAGTGATCATATTTACATGTTTATATTATATTTACATTTATTAATTCATATTTATTGCGCATATTTGTATTATTTACTACTTGAATGTTATGGCTTTGTGAGGACTAGTGAAGAAATAAAAAAAGATATCAAATTTGAAGCATTTGATATGAAAGATCTTAGAAAAACAAGATTCTATCTCAGCTTGCAGATTGAGAATTTTTCAAGTTGAGTTCTTGTCTATCACTAAAAGTTTATTCAAAAAGTTTTAGATGGACAAAACATATCCATTAAGTTCCCAAATGATGATTAGGTCATTTGAAGTTGACGAAAACTACTTCATCTTGATGATGAAAAAATTATTGGTCTTGAAGTACCAAATTTTATTACCATTGATGTGCTTATGCTCTTAACAAATTATACAAGATTAGATATTATTTTTTATACCAAGTTATTTGTAAGATATAATTCCCATCAGTTCGAAGAAATTAGAATGACATTAAGCATATACTTTGCTATCTTTGAGAAATAAATGATATGATTCTATATTTTTTTAGAAAAGAAAAGCAACACCAAAGTTGGCTAGAATGCAGATATTGAGTTCTTATCAGATCCCCATAAAATAAGGTCACAAAGATGATCTATTTTCATTTATGTTGATATTGCAATGTCATAATGATCTGTGAAGCAGATTTTTCAAATGATAATCTATGAAATAAGTTATGGCGAGATTCTGACAACCTATAAAACAAGTCATGATGTGTATAGCTGAAATCTATGATCCAACATATTCAAAGATACTGTGGAAGCTCATTTGTCAACATCATATGAAGAAAATGCAACATGTATTACGTGATTAGAAGAAGGATTTATTGAAAGTGACAAAACCAAGTATATTTCACTAAGATTTTTCTTTACATATGAGCTTCAGATGAATGATAGAATCGATATTCAATAAATAAGATTGAGTAAAAATCTTGAAAACTTGTTGGTAAAAATTCTACCAAGTACAAGATTTGGATGTGATGGCTCAAGATATTTCAAGTATGACAACAAAAGAAAATCTACACATGTCTTCATGAGGGGGAGAATAAAGAGGAGTAATTGATTAGTGCACTGTACTCTTTTTCCCTTAGCTAAGGTTTTATCCCACTGGGTTTTCCTTACAAGGTTTTTAATGAAACGGTCTTAACAATAGTATAATACTCCAAAAGAATATGTACTTTTTTTCTTACTAGATTTTTGTCTCACTGGGTTTTATCTAGTAAGGTTTTAATGAGTTATATTCTCATATAAAAGACATTCAAAGGGGGAATGTTATAAATAATTGTCTTGAATGCCTTTGTAACCACTCACCATTTAGTATTCTCTAACCCGTAAATTATAATAGGTTTATGGTCCACCATTTTTGTGTAACCTATAGGGCATTTATATTATTGTAACCATTACATTTATGTGTTATAAATGATATTTATCACCCATTATGACCAAGAGCCTATATAAAGGGGTGTTCACATTGTAAATGATGTACCAAGGTTGAAATTCAACCTATTATCAAGATAATGAAAAACTCTCTCCATTTTTTATTTTTTTAAGTTTGTCTTCTAGTAATTCTTTGATCTACTAGTAGTTTTTCTTTTATTTTATAACATTGATAATATTTGTAAAAAAAATTACATTTTTTGTAATTTCCTGAATAAACAAAACTGAAATAGCTTTGATTGGGCTAAATGTAACCCAACCCAAACTACATTAAGTTTACAAAATAAGCCCATTGGAAGCTAGCCTGCGTTGGGTAGGACGTTTATGTTGAAATTTCTTTCTTTAATTTGTTTAAGATGTTTTTATTTTTGAAGAGGAAGGAAAAAATTTTTTAGTTTTTCCCGAATTAATGAATAATAATAATAATAATAATAATAATAATAATAATAATAATAATAATAATAATAACGAGTTGGGCGTATTTAGATTGAATTGGGCTTTAAAGATATCAATTCATAAATCAATTAGAATTCCCTGAGGTTGAAATTTTTTAGCCTAACCACTCTGAATACCAAGATCAACCCAACTTATTAGATTATATTTGGTTCAGTTAGATTCATTTACACTGAAAAAATAAAAAATAAAAAATAAAAAAGTTGACACGACCATTTCAATTTTCTAGCTTTATTATCATATTACGTAGAGCAGAGAGACAAGATCAATGCATGTGATCTTTGCATGCATGCATGCATGGGGTTGATTGGCATCTCCTTTGGAGCCTCACATGCATGGAATCAATAGTAAGTTGGCGAATTGTGTACTAAGGACCTACATGCAATATAGAAAGGCGCGACAAAGAATATATCCCGTTGGCCGGGGCAATGCACTTTTGGATTTAATGTTCTATTCATATATATATATATATATAAATATCATAAGTTTATGAAAAAAGAAATACTGTAGACTTGTTTGTATTAATATTAAGCTACAAAATCACATTAAAAATAGATAATCTTAATTAAATTTGATACAAATATTGAATAGTTAATACGTTTAAGAAAACACTGACATCTTCAATTTTGTGCAATACTTTAAAAATTATATACCTGATTTAAGAACAAAATAATGAAAATGTAAGTTTATCAAGCAAACATACAAATGTAATTGAATTTCAATATTTTAAGATCGTAGGGGCAAAGTTGAACAACGCTGTTGCTGGTGGAAGTTATAGTAATAAAGAAGAAGAAAATTAAAACTAAAAAAAAATATATAAAAAACGATGGAACCGAACAAGAGAACTAGAAGAAAAATAAAATATAAAAGAATAATATATATATATATATATAGCTAAAAGAAGTATAATGGTGGGATTTGAGGGTGAATTCATTACATTTGAAAAGTTAATTTTTGTTTGCTTGTGAAATAGGGGTTTTGTTGGGTTTTTCGCTTGAGTTGAGATTGGGTTACTATTTTGCTTCGGATTGTTTATTTGGGTTGATTGTGAAAATCAAAATACAATTTCTATATGGTCTGTTTCTTTTTATTATTATTTTTTATTTGTCTTTTCTATTTGGGTTAATTAAGGTGGATCAAAAATACATAATTAAGAAAAGCAACAAAATTGATATTATAATTTTAAAAATTTTAAACATATAAAAATAATTAGGCATAAACCTAGAATCAAAAACACTGGGGGCAGGCCCTATCGCCCTATGGTCACCTTATCGCAGGGTCAGCTCTAAGCACATGTGCTCTGCCTCATATATTAATGCACGACAATCACATTTGTGATCCAAAAATTAGTATTAGAGTGGGTTTTCTTTTAGGCCTCAAAAGCTATTTAACCTTTTATAGGCATAAAGACTTATTTGATGAAAGTGGTCCACAAGTAAGGTAGTGGTGTTCTTAGACAAAGACTTGAGTATTTGATTAATAGGATGAACATTTTTCTTAATGCACTTTGTATAGAATTATGGAGTAGAGAAGAAAAAGGCCACTCTTTCCCATGGAGGTTAGAAGGTGGAGTTAGAAAGTTGAAATTATAGTTGCATGCCAAGTTTTTCAAGCAAAAGGCTAGAATGCATGGAGGTCTCAATTCATGCAAATGGAGACTGGATTAGTGAGGAGAATCTATAACTCCCTCATATCCGACCTGCCCAGCAACAAAGAACCTACTCTAAGGCCTGTGCTACTATGGTTGAGAAGACAATCAATTTGCTATTCCAACGATCGAACATTGGTTCCTCTAGCCACCTGATCTTCGAGATTGCAACCATCATAGCCAAAGCTTGCCTTACCTAACTAAGCACCAAGATAAGCATAGCTCATAGAGTGTTTATATCAATTTTAAGATTTTTGTGAGGATAACCATGCCTTTTAAATCCTTTCTTTGTAGAGTTTATCATTAATACTTTTTTAACTTTTAGCAAAGAAGGTTTTTCTTTTTTTTTTTTTTTTTTTTTGCTTGCTTAAATGGAAAAAAATGCCCACTAGGGTCTCACAAAGGAAACAACACAAAAATCAACAAAAAGAATTTGCTAAAGAACTGGTGAAGGTGTTTGTGGAACCACAAGTTGTGATTTGGTTTTAATAGCTAGATTGGTCATTCTATCTGCAGTTTGATTGCCTTCATGGTTTGACAATCAAGTAAGTCCTTGCAAAGGATGATTAGTGGTATTAGCAAATTTGAGGAGAGCTTTAGATGTGGTAGACTATGATTCCAACAGGATTAGACGAAAGCCCATATTCCAAACTAGAGTAAGCCAATCCCTAATGCTCCATAGTTTGGTCATTGTATTAGAATTGTGGCCAATGAGACCCATGTATCTATTATCTAGAGCTCAAATCATCTCGAGCAACTCCTCCACAAGAAGCGTTACCAAAAGTTCTTGTTGAGGCACCATCAATATTCAATTTGACCGAATGAACTGGAGGATATTGCCATGGATACTTCTAGACCTTTTCCTTAATGTATCTCATAGTGTTAGCGGCTTATGTGACAATGAAGCAAGAGCCATTGAGTCTTCTAATAAGAAAAAAGCTTACACACCCCTTAGATAAGAATGAAGTTTCTTGATAACAATTTGAGCCATAAGATTGTGATGGTATTTTAGGCTTTATCTTCATTTATAGAATGACATTTTTCTTTCGGCCAATCTTGAAAGTCACCATTAGACTAGTGGGAATCAACTTGCCAACCAAATTTGGTCCATATATTATGCTCATGTGAGTAGTCACAAAGCAAATGACTGATGTCTTCATGATCTTGCTGGCAAAGTTTGCATAGAGATTTGTTAGTCAAACCATGAATGTACATGCTTGCCTCCATTAGCAAAAAACCTTTATAAATTAGCCAAAGGAAATGTTTCATCTTGTTGGGCAATTTAGCTTCCAAATCAATTTCCAATGGATTGGTGTTGTACTTAAGGTACTTGAGAGATGAGTTTTTATGGATTGAGTTGAGAATTCACCATTTGCAATGAATTTCCAAATGGCCTTATCCTCTCTCAAGGAGTAAGAAATAGGGTACCTCTTATTAGATGTTGTATGTTCGAGATGACTGTTGTGGCAATCCTATGAAAATTCCAAATGCCATTGGTGCTAGGAATATTAAAGATCTTCAAACCTCATCTGATTCAAAAATTGGCACATTCAGGCAGAGTCTAAGAGGCTTATTGGAATGCCATAAATTGTACCAAACCGACACATTAAACTCATCTCCTATCCTTCAAATATGTCCTTCTTTCAATTGTGAGAAGTCGTGCAGTATGCTTTTCAAAGTACTGATTCCATCTATCTTTTCTAATATTGGAAAAGATTAGATTTCCCCAAGTAATTATGTTGCAGAAACTATATCCAAAACTAGTGCTTCTGTTGCAAAACATTCCAAGCTAACTTGGCAAGTAGTGCATCATTCATGTTCTAAAATTTTCGTATCTCCAACCCATCAGAGTGTTTGGGAGAACATACATCATCCCATTTAACTAAGTGGATTTTCCTCTTGTTACTGTAAGAGTTCCAAAGGAAATTCTTACTAAGAGAATCTAGTTGTTTACAACAATAGACTGTACCAAAGTAGCCCAACTAATAAGATTGATAAAATTGGCCTTCCATCTTGCAAACGTGGCTTGGAGCCAATTGACAATGGGTTGCAAGGAAGCAGTAGTCATTCTACAATGATAAATGGGGAATCCTAGATACTTCCCACACTTTGAGGTAATTTGATGGTTGCACACTATGTTAATCTTATGAGCCTTTCTCTCAAGCATATTTGCAAAAACAAACAATTTGGACTTTGCAAAATTCCTACTTTCTCCCGACAATTCACAAAACTTGTTAATTATGGCTATCATGTTTCTTCCTTGAGTTGTAGTAGACTTAGCAAAGAAAATGAGGTCATCAACAAAGAAAAGGTGTAAAATGCCCAAGCAACCCTTAGCAAGATGAACTAGAGCTCATGTAGGATTCTCTAATATCATATGGGGTAATTGGTTTATACAAAGAATAAATAGTTAAGGGGAGAGGTGGTCCCCTTTGCGCAAACCTCATTTTGGAGAGAGATAGGGTACAAGAATTTCATTCCATAATAGAGATAATTGAACTGTGGTAACACAAAACATGATGAGCTTAATGAGAGAAGTCGTGAAT
>JAJIYU010021359.1:0-10081 GCA_030144865.1 Tinospora cordifolia | reverse complement strand
GCGTCGCTTGTAATGTAACACCGGCCCGGCCCGCCGTTTGGTTTAGTCCACTGTCAAGAAAAATGGTGGACGCGTCCAATGCTTAATGATACGGGGGTTGGGGTGTTACAATTTGCTCTGCACTCGTTGCCTGAAGATAAAACATAAAAAGATTAATCATAATGCATATATTGTGAAGGAAAGGACTAAAAGAAACGTGCAAAAGTTTCACAAAAAGAGACTTACAAGATAATCAAAGAGTGCACCTCGGCGGCTAATACATCGTCGAGTTATTTGTTGATACCATCTCATATACTATGCCTCATCAAAATCTGCAGGATTGTCAATCTGTGGACTAGAGACAACAAGTTCGTGACGACGATCCCATATCTGAATGTACTACTGATGGTATGTAGCCCAATTTATTGATGCAGAGGTACATAATGTTATCTCATGAAGAGACTGTTCTGTGTCACACTCGTCGGAGATTGACTGTCTCATGCCGAATTGACGAAGGACCCTATCAGGAAAGTACCATTCGACAATGTAAAAGCAAATAAGTGGCACACTACTGCACTAAACCATATGATCGTGCCTATAAGATAATGGCATCATACTAATAATATCATCGACCTCATATGGTTCCTAGATTATCTACAGAAAAAAGAAAAATACATGAAAGTATTAGTTTATTTTGAATAATTTCATTAAATAGTAAATAGGGTAATATGTATGATATCATTACCTGCTCCGGAAGCTGAATATCGAATGCCTCCCGGTAAGTGGGCAAAACGTGTGTGGAAACTTCTGTCACAGCAAATGCATCTTTCCACCCATATAATCAATTTGTTTATCTTAGTAAAAAATAGTAAAATGAATGGAATCAAACAATAACAAATATGTTACCTCATCCCAAGCAGTTTTTCAGGAAGTATTACTTGGTCAATAGACACTATATCATTAAATTCAAACTGCATGCGTTGAATTGGTGCGATATAGGGAAATCTATCACATGCCCACAGTTGTAACAGTATCAATGGCCCATATATCTCATGTGGATCCCCATGTGCTGCATGGCATAACTCTCAGTATAACCATGTTAAACATGCACTCCCCCAGCTATATTTTCCAGTTGTCCTAAAGTTTGCCAATTATGGGAGAAACATTAGGTGGACTAAATTATTTGACTTATTTGAAAATTACGACCCTCCTATCAACTGTAAAATATAAGACTGGGCATATCTATTGACTGCAACCTCATCAAACTCTAGAAGTGGATAAAAGTCATCATTAGGGTCATCGGGGTCATGTTGTATCAACTCGTCATCAGTAGGACCAGGATGAATAACCCTTTCTGCCAAAACATTCATTTTCAACTTTTCACCTTTCATTTGTTGTTGCGTTGGCCTAAAACCTAACAATTCCTCAAAAAGTACACCCCAATCATGATGTGTGTACCCTGTGACTAGTAAGCCATCAACTGGAAGTCCCAATTGGATTGCCACGTCCTGTAATGTAATGGTGTACTCACCATGTGGGAGATAGATAGTATGTGTCTCTAATCTCCACCTTTCAGCTAAAGTTGTAATTAATTACCAATCAAGCGTTATAAACCCTATTCGAGCCACTCCATAGAACCCTGATTGTTGTAGAGGTTCGATCAACATGCTATGGATGGGCATCTGACGATGTAATGATGCATCACAACGCCAAGTAAGAATATGATGCCCATGTTGTTTAAGAACATGATGATATATTAGAGTTTGCATTTAAAAACCACATTTACATGTTGTTTAAAGTAATATCTCTCAATTACATAACATTTCGGCTCGTCCCATACAATAGATGATCTGTGTTGGTCTTGCATATGTAAAATACTACGGTCAGATGGACCCGCGTCCATGCTATCTACAAAATTTTTTATAATATAATACCATTAGAGCATTGAATAATATAAATCACTAAAAAAAACATTACATTGCATACAAGAAGTTGGTACAAAAAGTGTAGATGGAGCGCTACTAGAAGGACCTGGATTAACACTACCTGTACAAGAAAACACATTGAATATTGCACAACACGATGAAAAGCATAACAAAAATGAATGGTCAATACTCGTATACTGGGGTGATGGATCAAAACTCCAGCTAGAAGGACCAGGATCCATAAGAGCTGCAATAATATAGTGAAAAGGTAAATACACCTTATATTACACATTTCTTGTATGTTTTAAATCACAAATAGTACCAACAAAGCTAATATATAACAAAATCATTGTCTAAGTATAAACTCAAACAGTAAGAGTAGACAAGTGAACACTAGTGTAATTAGCCAGATAAGGAGGAATTGGTGTAAGTAGAGATAAGTTATCACTATTATAATTATTCACTACAAAGAGGAGTTGGCGTGCATAGACAACAAAACATTTTCAAAATACAAGAAGAGTACATAATTTATATATTACATTACACAATTTCCCTAGTATAATTATCAAGTGCTAAGGGTTTGAAGAAGTTTGGCCTCCATGCAATGTTGGACATTTTCTTCTGTTATGGCCCTGCTGATGGCATGACCACATAAGATTTGTTTACTGGGTTCACGCCAATCCATTTCATTTCTAATCCTCTTGGAAACAGGTCGCCCTTTGTTTTGTTGAGTACCTGAAGGTGGTAACAGCCTAGCAATGTGCGCCACCGATGGCCAATAATCTTCATGTGGTATGGTCCTAAATGATTTGGAATAGCATCTTATAAAACAATCCCATCGATAATAGTTCTCAACATAAGACAAATGATTCAAACTAGCAAAAGAGCAGACAACAAGGACATATGAGCAAAGAATGCCATAACATTGCCATTTTTTACAACTACAATGCCTGTTTGATAAATTGACAACTTTGTGGTTGCCTCTGTCCATATAAAACCCATTATGACTTGTCATCACCTCAAACTCGCCTTGAACTCGGTCAATAAGTGTCACATTATGCGCCATTGCCTTCTCCTGCCAACGATTAAGTAATTTCATTACATATGTTGTATATGTTTGGGCCTCCTTAGTAGCATTCTCATACAATTCCCTCCTTGATTCGAAGTATGCAATACATCAGTAGAATGTTAATTGTACTAAAGCACAAATTGGCAACATTCTAGGCCCCTTTAAGCACACCATTGAAACATTCTGTAATGTAACAAAAAAAAAATAGATATAATTGTTCAACAATGCATAGATAACATAAATGAGATGCAAGTTATGTTAAAAAACTGTACCGACAAGGTTTGTGGTCATCTAACCATATCAATATCCTTCGTCATATGTTTGCGTCCATTTTTTCTTGTCAATCTTTGAGAGCCATGTAAGAGCTTCAGGATTCAAAGTTTTTATTTGATCTAAGTACGCAACAAGCTTTCGTAGTTTGTGTTGTCTGCTTGCAAGCTCAACTAATGCCTTCAACTTTTTGTTCTTGAACTTTGTATTTAAATTGCTTGCCACATGACGCAAGCAATACCTGTGATGCCCACGAGGCTCACACCAACCATTTGATGGTTCTTTCATGACATTTTTTATAGCAATATGTCGATCAGATATCACACAAATTCTTGTTCTGTCTGTTACACAAGGACACAATTTTCTCATAAACTAACCCCATGACTCTATCGATTCAGATGTTACAATCGCAAAGGCAAGAAGAAACACATGACCATTGCTATCAACCCCAGTTACAGTTAAGAACTTTGCTTGATACTTTCCATACAAATAGGTTGCATCAATTTGAATAAGGGGTCTACAATATTTAAAACCCTCAATACAAGGCCCAAATGCCCAAAAAAATTGCATGAACTCAACCATTCCCAAACCACGAGAAACTTCTTCCAAGTCAACTTGTGTTCCTTCATTAGTCTTTACAAGCACGACCTTCCATTTACGAAACATTTCATATGATGTTTCCCAATCACCAAATATTTTGACAAAAACTTTCCTTTTTGCTTTCCATACCCTTTTATAGTGAACATCATATCCAAATTTATCCCTCACAATTTGGTGCAAGATGGCAACAGAAGTAGTTGGCTCCCGGTGAACCAAATTGAACACTTCTGCACATATTAAATTTGCATCAAGCTGTGAATGATCTTGTGACAATCCCTCGTACACACATGTATGGGTAGCATGATACTTCATAACTTCAAAAAGATCGTGTGATTTTCGTTTACATGTATGCAACCGCCAATCACACCCATCACCTACTTGTTTATAGCGCACAACCCAAGACTTTTTATCGGAGTCAATAACAGTAAATTCATGATAGTGTTCAACACAATAATATTTCACACTGTTTTGTAAATCTTCTTTAGTGCTGAACCTCAGCCCAATATGCAAATCACCACTATAATTAGTAGTTGCCCTACTTTGCGCCAAATGTTCTATCACAGTTTCATTAACTGCATCATAGTTTATGTTATAGTGCATAGGCGTCGGTACTTCATATTCAGGCACAGTTCTCACTCTTGTAGCTGCTTCAATATCATGTGCATCCTCATCAATAATATCATCAAATAAGCTAGGTAGATCTAACAAAGGATCATTAACTTGCACCACCCTCTCATTTACAACGATGTTATCCTCTTTGTTTGCATGTACTTCCTCTTGCCCATCTATGTCATGGTCATCATCAAATGGTTGAGATTGAGTGAGAATATCAGGAATAACGTAGTGAGTCCCCATTTCATCCCTCATATCACCATCTAAATTTGCATTGGCCTCATATTCATTGTGATATGTTGGTCGACTGCGATCATCATGTAACAATAACTGTGGCCTACGAATTTCAGTCGCTGAAGAAGGCCGAATGGTCAAATACAACTCCACAGCATTAGTACTGGGAAACTGTGATGCAATTTGCGACATAAATGCTACACTATCATCGAAAATTGGCAAGGGCTTGAAATACCATGCACCGTTTCCTAAAATAATTGGATGATGATACATTATACTTATTTGTTTTGATTGAGGATCTATAGACAATCTCTCCCTGATAATATTTTCCAAATCATTAATGCTGGCTCCCGTCTTTAGCAAAATACCAGTATATGGCCCACAACTGTAATCAACTCCAAACGGTCCATGTACCATTTCCCCATTCATGTAACATATAATAGAAACCATTTTATCATCCATTATATACCCTACAATTTTTAGCAACGCAAAATCAAACTGACTATGATGATTAACATAGTCAACACAAATTAAATAAAGCACACATCTAGGAACAAAAGAATATGAGACATAATTATGAACATGATAGGTAACCTAAAGTTCATTTACATGTATACTATCATTTTTTTAATAAGAAAAAAAAGATTTCAAGCACCAAACTACCAATAAATTGCATTTACATGTACACTATCATATTTATACAACTATAAAAATATACGGAGCCAAAAAAAAAACCAATTATAACAATAAATTTCATTTTAATTTCTTTAATGTTATTCAAATTTATTTTATTAGATCCAATGAAAAGAAGGGAAAATTTTAAAAAAAAAAAGACTTTCCTTTATTTGTAAGAAAAAAATTAAAGCACCAAACAATCAATAAATTGCATTTACATGTATACTATCAAAATTATACAAGCATAAAAATATATATAGCGTAAAAATTAAAAAAAAACACTTATCACAATAAATTTCATTTTAATTTCTTCTATCTTATTCAAATCTATTCTATTATATCCAATCAAAAGAGGAATAAAAAGGACTTTCATTTCTTCATAAGAAAAAAAAGAATTCAAGCATTAAACTATCAATAAATTGCATTTACATGTATAATATCAAAATTATACAAGTATAAAAATATAAATAGCATAAAAATAAACAAAAAAGGTTACAACAATAAATTTTATTTTAATATCTTTAATCTTATTCAAATTTACTTTATTAGATCCAATCAAAAGAGGGAAAAAAAAAACTTTCATTTTTTTTTTTGAATTCAAGCACCAAACTACCAATAAATTGCATTTACATGTACAATATTTTTTTTATTTGAAAAGAAACTATAAATTTATTAAAACTATAATAAACTTTCAGATGAGAAATCTAAAAGCTGTAAACTATAATAAACTATCATATTTGTAAAAGTATAAAGATAAATACTTCGTGTTGGTTCTGTTTTTGAAGATGCCTACCAACATTTCAACACCTGGTCAAGAACTGAGATTACTTAGGTTATACATGGATTAAACTGTGAAAATTCCATGTTCTTTTTTCCTATGAATCATGCTCTGGGATAGGTTTAAAATAAACACCAAGTATGTTTACACTTGCCCCTGTTATTATTTATGCTCTTTTGTAAAATATATTTATATAATCAAGAAAGTAGAAAATTTATTTTAGAAAAGGAACAATTGAATATACTAATCGCAAAAATATACAAAAGTAAAGTGAATGAAATGAGTGTTTTTGGACTGATTGTGAATCACCAAAAAAGTAGTAGAATGAGAAAGACATCCATCCAATGGAGATTGCACGGTTGTTAGGAACTCAAGATTCTGATATAAATCTATGAATATTAAAATTTGTGAGTCAGCTCAAGAGAAATCAATGACAATCCTTTCTAAAAGAAAAACCACATAAGCTTAAGATTGGAGTCTTATGTTTTCATGATTCATGTCTTACAATTATGGCGATTTAATAGTATAATCCTTAGCGCATGATGTTTTCATTTCCATTTTAAGTACATTTTTTTTATGCCAATTCAAGAAATGTATAATTACTTGTAGGACTTTTAACCATTTCACCATGATAAAACTTTACATGTGAACTATTTTCTACGAGGATGGGTTCTTATAAAAAATAATCTCTGGACATTAATTCGCGTCAAATTTATGTCCTAGAGAAAGGTGGTATTAGGTAGAAAAAGTTATGAAATATTTGTACATGTATATTATCAAAATTATACAAGTAAAAAATATACGTACCATTAAAAAAATAGTTATAAAATAAATTTCATTTTAATTTCTTCAATGTCATTCAAATTTATTTTATTAGTTCCAATCAACAGTGGAAAAAAAACTTTAATTTCTTCATAAGAAAACAAAAAAAGAAATTAAGCGCCAAACTACCAATAAATTGCATCTACATGTATACTATCAAAATTATACAAGAATACAAAATTACATAGCCTAAAAATTAAAAAAAAACAGTTATAACAATAAATTTTATTTTTATTTCTTCAGTCTTATTCGAATTTAATTTATTAGATCCAATCAAAAGGGGTCAAAAAGACTTTTATTTCTTCATAAGAAATAATAAACTGAAGCACCAAACTAATAATAATTACATTACACTAATTAACATTTACTTTATTTCCTTTATTTCCTTTTCAATCAATATACATAACTCACCAAATATTTCATTGTCAACTAATAAACTTTATATACAAATATAATCATTTTAATAAAATAACAAAATATTATATTAAAAAGTAGTTCATAATATTATTCTAATTTTAATTGAAAACGGAGACATAACCTTAACAAATTTTAATTAAATAGCAATTCAAAAAGTTAAAATATATGTACTTACCTGCAGTGCTAAAAATTACAAAAGGTGTGACTACAAAACGATGACGGGGAAGGTGAAGCACACGCGTAGGAAGAAAAAAATGGAATACTTGCGTCCTGATTTGCTGCATAAAAACAATAAAATATGAAAAAGATGAAGATTTGTAGTAAAGATGAAGATGAACCTCTCTTCCGTTCTATTTTGTTTTGTTCATTAATGGGACTTCAGATCTTACCTCAAGTAACTGAAATCTCACTGAACAATCTACCGAAGAACAGCTTCAGCAGGGTGCTTCACGGCTCCGTTGGAGATGTAGAGAGGGAAGGATGTGTTTTTAGCAGCCAAATGGTCCAAGAGCAAAGCAAATCGGTTAGTGAAGAAGCTGAACGCAGGGTTCGTTCGCCGGAGACCCTGAGGATGGGCCATTCGTCGGAGAGAATGAGGGGTCGTTCGCGGGAGATGAACACAGTTGTAGTTGGGATGAGAACAAATGAGAACAGAGACTACTTTGTTGTTCGCCAGAGATATGAGGTCTTTCTTTAAAATATGAGATGCTAGTGAGAAGAATATGAAGTGAAGGAGGGGCTCAAAGTTAGTGAAGAAGAAAAAATGCACGAGGTGCAAGTGAAGATGACGAACAACAAGTGAAATTGAAGAACATGAACTGGAATGGAAGACGAACTGGAATGGAGAACTGAAGAAGACAAAGCGCAAGGTGGGTTTTATAGATTGATGCCCCTTGAAGAGGCGGCATGTTTATGATTCCACCACACCCACCTAACATCTACATGGCATCTTAGTTGGCATCAGGGTGCCTAAAAAAGGATTTAGATTAGTTTGGCACTTGAAATGATATATATTATTCATATCATGCCTTAATGGGTTTTTTTTCCAAAATTAAGTTTATATTTATATATATATATATATATATATATATATTTTTTTTTTTTTTATTCACTTGCGAATTACACATATCAATCGACATCCAAAAATTAATACTTCATTGTCCTTAAGTCCAAAATTTAATTCTCTATGCTTTTATATTTTCTAGTTAATGTTTTATTAACGTTATACATGTTCACAATCAACATAAAATTTTGATTATTACACAAACCTTTATAGGCTACATGGATATATACAAACTACTTATGCATGGTTTATACCACACTAGGAATATAATAATATGATTTTCGTTTGATCCTTCTTCATGACACTCCTATTCTTCTTCTCTCTCTCTCTCTCTCTCTCTCTCTCTCTCTCTCTCTCTCTCTCTCTCTTTTTCCTTGTCTCTTTTATTCCCTTTCCCCAGTTCTTGATTGTGTATATATATTTTCTTCATTTTTTTTCTTTCACTTTTCAATTACAATGCCATAAGAAACTAAAAAGGTGGCGGCAGTGATCTAGGTGAATTTCCTTATGGTGTTGATATCCTACCATCTAAAATCATGTTATAAAGTGATACCCCTTTAATTAATTCATATCTCATTATAGTCAATTGAATTAATGTATGTATAAAATACTTAATAATCTAGTTTGTTTTATTTTTATTTTTCCCATATTGATCATGGAATAAATATACACACAAATATATCTATTTATCATGCACATATTTGATATTTTATTACTTTATGCACATATTACAAACCTGTCTATAAGCATACAAATCATTTTAAATTTTAATTAAAATTACAGAATATTTCAAACAATTTGGGCTTAGTTTATATTGGGTTGATTTATCAAGTTGGTTATAAAATAACATTCTTGCTACGAAAAATTATCAAATTCAAGTTTTTATACATTTATTTGTAATTATGTTTTGTAATTTCTCATGCAAAACAAACAAAAGTAATTACATTATTTTTTTAATTATCATGACTTTTTTTTTTCAAAAACTTACATAAATTTAACATTAACAAAAACTAAACGATGGAGTGAATTTTAAACTTGAAATTTTTTTAGTATGAACATTGTATATTTGTTAAAATTAAAAATAGTTTTTATTAACCTTTAAAAATAATAAAAAAATACTTCTATGGGTGTGAGCTGAATTATGGCGATGCAAAATTATCATTGCTGATATCGTATATTCCCTCCAATAAAAATGTCGAAGATTACCATCTGGAAAGAATATTCGCCGTGCCACCGTTGAATTCAACCGTTACTAATAACGCATCTTGGATGGTCTCATCATTTCCTGTACCTCCACCACGGGGGCTTTAAGTGGTTCACAAACCGGCACGTGGAGTCTCCCCACGAGTAAGGCTCCAAGCCGTTCCTAGCTTTCATCCAACGGTTCACAGTTCCAGATCATCAGTCGTCTGTACAACACATCACACAGAAATAATGTCCCAATTAAATAGCAGTTGGAGCTGCTGTTGTCGCATTCCTACTGACGCTTCCCAGCCAAAACGCACGCGAAGCAACGTCTCTCTCTCTCTCTCTCTCTCTCTCTCTCTCTCTCTCTCTCTCTGTTTCTTCTCATGCGCCTGAGATCTAGCAAGAAGAAGAAGCAAAGGATTCTTCGTGGTTTGCTGCTTCGGCGCGAG
>JAJIYU010021358.1:0-10078 GCA_030144865.1 Tinospora cordifolia | reverse complement strand
ATATATTTAGAAAGATATATATTTGAAAACTCATACCTTTAGAAACTCATGGATAATTAAAAACAAATAATCATTTAGAAAGATATACCTTTTTTAATTAGAAGGGAACTTGCTAAATTTTCTACAAACTTGTTATATAATATAAATTTGCTAATCACAATTTATTAAATATTTTGACTAATAAATAATTACATATACATATATATTATACAATGTTATAAATAAATGTTACAATTTACATTTTTATACATACAATTATTTATGTAATACTATTACAAATGTACACTTATATAATGTTATACTTATATTAGATAAATATAAGCATACAACATTTTTATTAAATAAAAATGTTAAACATTTACACTTACTTCTATTATGTATATATTTCTATACTCTTATAATATAATATTATTTTAACACCCACATATTATTCATACACATATTATATAGTAATATTATTATTATTATTTTTTACTACCATAACAAATATTTGTATATACTTGTATATATATATATATATATATATACATATATGTATGTATGTATGTATGTATATGTTTTTATTATTTATTCTCAGATATTAAGGTTTTCTAATTAATTTAATTTATTTCATATTTTAGAGTTTATACAGTTTATGTGTTACATAGAAGCATGCTAGGGAAAATCTGATTGATCTTGATTCCAATGACTTTATGTGTGTCCATAATGCTTGGTTACTTGGAAACCTTAAAGTGCAACTTAGAAGCATAAACCAATTGGCCACTCAATATACGAGAACTTAGAGACACAAACCTAGAGTCATGGTAATACAAATGACACTAAGAAATAGTATGGACAACCAAAAAAGGGCACAGTGAATGACGAAAATTATCACTAGTAAGAATGTTTTGTATCCATAGTTGGAGAGAAAGGGTTCATGTGACCTAGATTGAAGTAGAAATAAATTCATGATTAACTATGACTGATGAAGAATTTCTTTTTTGAATGATTAAATTATTGGATTCTAAAGTAACTTTTGACTTGTAGATAATGCCGCGAATAAGGGGGAGTACCAGAAGAGATGCTATTAGAAATGGGAATAAAAATAAGTCGAGTTAGAGGGAAGAGGAGACCCTAGTGGCAATAGCACCAGTATAGGTGATGGTGATGCCCAAGATGATCACTGAGATCACTCAGAGAGTAGTGGAACAGGTTGTCAGGATCCTACAATCACCGGTGTAGCCACCAACACCGACACAGTCATAGCCAGAGGTATAACCTTAGCTTCTAACTTATCAGACACCGATTCCCATTGGTCTAGTAGCATAGGGGCAACAGATTGTGGATGATAGGGAGCAGAAGGAATTACTAATTGAGTTTCAAAATTTGCAACCTACTACATTCGAGGGAATAACCAATCATGCGGCAACAGATCGATAGTTCATGGATTTGAACAAGCATTTGGGGGTTACAGGACCTAGGAGAGTTGCACTTACAATGCATTAGTGGATGAGACGATCATGACATGGGAGTAGTTTAAGGCTCTATTTTATGGTCACTTTTTCTCTATAGTGAAGACTAGACAGTTGCAGATTGAGTTCATACGACTGACTCAAAAAACCATGACAATGGTCAAGTATGAGTAGAGATTTACCAAGCTATTTATGTTTGTCCCAAAGCTAATTAGAGATGTGCAATCCAAGACCGATAGGTTCACTGAGGAACTGATTGTAGAGATCAAAAAGATAATAGCTCCTCTGAAGTTAACTACTTTGATAGAGACAGTAGAGAGAACACGATTGGTCAAGTGGGACCTTGAGTATGAGCGTGCATTGAAATCCAGAAACAAGAAGTCACAACTAGGTCAGGCCACAAGAGCCCCACAGAAGAAGAAGAGTAGGTAGGATGGGCATAGAGCAGCGTAGACTCAGGGCCAAACATATGCTTATAGTAGGCAGCCGACGCAATAGGCACGACTATATTGTGCAATTGACAATTAGAGAGAGAGGGGACTAAGAGATAAGGGTTGTATTTTGTGTGCAACCAGAGAGGGCATCTAGCTAGGTATTGTCCTACTAGAGCACCAGCTCCAACCCCTCAACAGTAGTAGTAGACACATGGGCAGAGTAGTCACCCACAACAGAGGCAGCAGCTGCAGTCCCAACCACAATAGAAAAGTCAGGCCCAACTGTATGCCGCAGACGCCCAAACTAATCCCACTCCAATAATGGAAGGTACATTTCTAAAAACTTAGTGGATAGATTACAGTTGGTAACAAGTCCATTATTCGTGACATTAGACGTAGCCACACCCATCAGGGCTACTGTGCTTTCGAGGAGATGTTGTAGATGTGATCTCAAATTTGGAGACAAACTGATTTCAGCTGATCTTTTTGCGCTTCATTTTTATATATATGACATGATATTGGGTATGGACTAGTTGAATCAATATTAAACACAAATCGATTTTCTGAGATGAAAGATGACCATAAAGCTACCTTCAAGCGAGATATTAAAAATAATTGGGGATGTGCAAAAATCGCCAAGGAGTCCTATGTTAGCTATGTTGTACACTATGAAGTAGAAAGAGGACTTTAGATTGTTACTTGAAGAGGATGCACCGACATAAAGAAAGATACAGGATATACCTATTGGAGTTCAAGATCGAGTCATATCTAGGCACTTATCCTGAAGCCATTCCACCCTATAGAATGGCACCACTGGAACTAATTGAGTTGAAGACACAATTTGATGAGCTCTACAATAAGGATTTATTAGACCTAGCGAGTCATCATGGGGAGCCCCAGTGCTATTTGTGAAGAAAAAGGATGGATCCATGAGATTATGCCTGGACTAAAAGAGGCTGAACCAAGTAACGATCAAGAACAAGTACTTGTTACCTAGAATATAAGGCATGTTTGATCAGTTGAGGGGAACCACTCATTTCTCCAAGATTGATCCAAGGCCAGGGTACCACCAATTAAGGATCAGAGAGTTTTGCATATATAAAACAATCTTCAGAACTCAATACGAGCACTTTGAGTTTACAATGATGTCGTTTGGTTTAACCAACGCGCTGATAGCATTTATGGATCTGATGAATAGAGTCTTGAGACAATACCTCGATCAGCTTGTCATGGTATTTGTAGATGACATTCTGATCTACTCCAAATTAGAGGGTGAACACATGGAACACTTGCATATTGTTTTGGAGGTGTTGAGGAGAAATGAGCTATATGCCAAGTTTAGCAAGTATTAATTCTAGATGAGAAAGGTTAAGTTCCTTGGTCATGTCTTTTCAGCTGAAGCAATATCAGTAGACCTTGACAAAGTAAAGGTAGTATCTAACTGGAACCAACCTACGATGGTCACAAAAATCAGAAGCCTTTTATGTTTAGCAGACCACAGGTTCATCCAAGACTTTTCAAAATTGGCCAGACCGATGACTAAGTTAACCAAGAAGGGAGAGAAGTTCATCTGGAACGATAAGTGCAAACATGCATTCCAAGCACTCAAAAAAAAAGGTTAACATCAGCACTTGTTCTATTCACATCTACCCATGGTGTGAAGTACACCCTATACACTGATACTTCACTAAATGGATTATTTGTAGCGTTTATGCAAGAGGGGAAGGTAGCAGCCTACACTTCACAACAATTGAAGATCCATGAACAGAAATACCCTACCCATGATTTGGAGTTGGCGACGATTGTCTTTGCATTGAACATCTGGAAGCATCTCTATGGGGAGAGTTTTGATCAATTCTCATATCACAAGAGTCTAAAATACATTTATACCACTACACGAAATTGATGATATAATAACATCAATTCCACAACTTGCAACAATGACCGTTCTAATAGAAGGTGTACAACAATGTTCATAAAATATCTGTTGTAAAATCGCTTATGTAAAATGGGTATGACAATGTTCACCATAGAAATGTTGTTGAAAAGGCCATTATAATGAGCATACGAACGTTCTTCTATGTTATTACAAAAATCGTAGTTGCTCGTTGTCGAATGACACGTTCTACAACGTTCGTTAGTTGATTGTTGTTAAAAGAACGTAAGTTATTATAACATACATTCGTGAACATTGTCTATAGCCATCTATAACAATGTTTATTTGACCGCTGTAAATATATTACGTTATATATATACATATGTTACTCATATGTTATACCTACATAATATCACTAATGCGTGAATAATGGTATAACCTGTGAATAGTGGTATAATATAGGCATAACGATCGAATAATGTGCATATAAAGATATAGGGATAATGATAGAATAATGCGTGAATAATAGTATAACCCGTGAATAGTGGTATAATGTAGGTATAATGCTAGAATAAGGCATGCATAAAAATGTAGGGATATCGATCGAATATTGCGTGAATAATATATTACGTAAATATAACACGTGAAATGTTGTATAATGTAGGAATAAATATTGAATAACACACATATAAAAATGTAGGGATATCAATCGAATATTGCGTGAATAATAAATATGGTATATAAAACACATGAAATGTTGTATAATGTAAGAATAAATATTGAATAATACACGTATAAAAATCTAGCAATTACAATCGAATAATTAATTCGTAAATAGTGGTATAATGTAGGTATAACGTTAGAATAATGCACGCATAAAAATGTAGGGATATCGATCGAATATTGCGTGAATAATATATATGGTATATATAACATGTGAAATGTGGTATAATGTTGGAATAAATATTGAATAATACACGTATAAAAATCTAGTGATAACAATCGAATAATTAATTCGTGAAGATGGTATTTGTATATATATAACCATTAAAATGTAGTATAACGTAGGGATAAATATCAAATAATGCATGTATAAAAATCTAGCAATAAAGTTCAAATAATGTGTGAATAATGGTATAAATAATCAGTGAAATGTTGTATAATGTAGGGATAAAGATCGAATAATGTCTGTATAAAAATCTAGCGATAACGATCGAATAATGCGTGAATAATGGTCTATATAACCCATGAAATGTGGTACAATGCAAGGATAAAAATCAAGTGTATAAATATATATATAACCCATAAAATGCAGTATAATATAGGAATAAAGATCGAATAATGTGTGTATAAAATCTAGCGATAATGATCAAATAATGCATGAATAATGATATGAATAAGCCGTAAAATGTGGTATAATGTAAGAATAAAGATCGAATAAAATCAGAATAATAACCTGTGAATAATAACCGGTGAAATGTGGTATAAGGTGTGAATAATGATATGAATAACCCGTGAATTGATTACTTGTATCATTTTCGAATAAAATCAGTATAATAAAATTCACATATTAATGACATTATTCATAGATGAGTCAAAAATAAAATAATCTGTCCCAGAAGACAAAATAAAATGACAAAAATTCAAATGAAAAATAGTTGAAATTGTTATAAATGAACCATAATTGTGTTCAGATTGTATATATCTGAAATATCAAAAATGGTATTACGCATTGTCCTTAAAAAACTGTGATGCAAGATATGACAGCCTAGCTTCTTTCATTCTTCACTTCTTTAAGACCCACTGTGATTGGATCCTACTGTCAACATTGGATTTACCTAATCTTTCATCGTCACTCTTGATGCCTTCATTTTGCTTCATTCTACCATGCAAGTACAAATTAAGAGCCACCCTTTTTCTATAGCTCACCACATCAAAATCATGTGAAATTTCCTTTTCAGTGGCAAAACATTCAGTAAAATAAAACATGAACATTCCACGATCACACTCATCTTGCTCTAGTAGATTATCAGCCACTTGCACCTTAAATGGCTCTTTCCCAGGTCTATCCTTTTGATCAACTTTCGATTCATAAAATCCAATCATCTTGAGATAAAAAAGGAAGAATGGTGGAATAAGCTTGAACTGCCTCCATTAACGCAGCATCAATAGTAGGAGTACGCAGGGAATTATAAACATATATGCAACCCTCGTGAATGCTAATGCAACCTAGCATCCAGTGGAACACAACCACAACATTAATAGGAAAAATAAAGTAGTCAACATTAGACCACGGAATGTTGCAGTACATTTAGTGCCCTAGCATATACTCCATAATTACTATCTCATCCCCTAAGACAGATGCATCCTTCTCTTTTTTGAATCTACCATAAAGAGACTACAACTTTTGATCTAAAAAGTTGTCCGTCGTTATACACTTCATCTTAATCGATTCGTCATACTTGTTTTTCTCGCGCAAGTAATAAAACATCACATCAACATGCCGCCAATACAAAATTTCTAAATTACAAAAAAGATTTGGGTCATGAATAAAAATTGTATAAATATGAAACATTCAAAATATAATAAGTATATTGTTTGTATAACATCTCATTATACTGAAATAATAAACATAACTGAGTTTAAGAACATGTTACATAAATGATATTGGTATCATATCAGTATAATATGTGCACAAAATAACATAAAATAATTTAAGGACATGGAATATATAGGTGAAATTGGTATCATATCAATATAAGATGTGTATACAAACATTGCAAAGTGTCCAAAACCCTATATTTTGGTATCATGTTGGTATATTATTAGTACAATATCTGTAAGCAATAATATCAAGTGCAAAAAATTAAACTTATAGAGGAGGAGAAAGGCTGGCCTAGGATGATCAATGTGTAAAACCATTCCCTATCAGTGATAGCAACGATTGAAAAATCAAAAGCTAAATTCAAATTGTTGTCACGATCATGGTATACTTTATTTGACCTAAATAATGTGACAGATATTAATATCAATGTATTATAAATAACAACAATATTCAGAATGCAAACTTGATCTCTAAGAAAACTTACTTCGAGCGTTTTAGCCGACTCTTTGAATCCACTCATCAAACTCAGCTACAACACTACTGTCTATATCTTCAAGCAAACAACTGTCTAAGGGGGATAGTCGTCCCTTCACAATCTCCATTCCTTTACGTTTATCTCCAGCGGGACGCCTCCCCCTTTTATTAACTGTAGGAGGTGAAAGAAGTGGAGTGTGATTTTTAATAGAGACGGCTGAAGTTGCAACATTGACGACCGACTCAACAATTTCATCAATTGTGGTTTCTCATTCACATTTAACATGCGCATGATCATCTTTCGATTCATCCTTGTCAGCAACCTGGGTCAGTAAAATTAAACTAGAAATGTCCTAAAAGCAGATAAATTAAGGACAATTAGATTCATAAAAACTACAAGAGCATAATCTTGAATTAATAAAAGAATCGTATTCATGATCTTACTAGGGTTGATGATTTTTTCTTCCTTCTTTCACCTTTAGTTATTGTTGAGTCGGCCTTTAACATGAAAATGTACAATATTAACGGATAATGAAAATAAATGTAAATGACAAATCACAATCCAAATAAAATGTTCAAAATTGTCTTCCTCTTTTTGTTAGTATTACTAACAATCTCTTGCAATGCTATCAAAATTTGGCTTACAGCTTCAACATCTGTACATTTTTCCTTACTAGCAGATTCTTCTTTACAATCTTCTGCTTTATTTACATCATCTTCTTACATGAAAAATGAAAAATTTAGTGAGCCAAATGAATTTATAGAGTTGGTATAACATCAATATACACAAGCAAATAGTAGATAACAACAAGTATACATTATATAATATATTATACTCATGGTATAATGTAGGTATATAAATAGTATACTACTATCATATCATTACTATACTACAATAAAAGTCTAAAGAATTCATTGGTTTTGAAGCTTGGAACATTTACCTCCTGCAATAGGGATTTCATATAATTATATTATTCAAAAATCTTATCAAAACCCTCTTTCAACATTATTTTGTTCTCGTTACAACAATTGCACTACCTTCTAGGTATACTCATGGTTGCGGCAGACTTATTTACAGGAATATTACTACCAATAGGTTTATTTATAGCAGACGACAAAAGAAAAATTGGGGAATCAACAAAAACATCGTAATCTAGAAATTGATGTTCGCCCCCATCTTGTTCTACAATCAAGCCATCCATGTATGGCTGTAGTAGCTCATTTGGGCTTGCTACAAAACTTTTGAACTGAAAATAGACAAATATGAGATCATAAGAAATTTGACAATAAAGAATAGTTTAATTATAATATAAATGTTGTGTATAATATATGATCAAATACATGTAAAATTACCTTATTAACAGATAAATTGTTCAACACCTTCTCCATGCTCTTGAAATTGGGCGTGCCAATGCAAGTCCAGTTTAGTATACGAAGAAATCCATTGATACATCGATTGGCAAAGAACCCATCAGTATCAACAAAACACTCATAAAACCAAATTTGTAATACGATTGGGAACCCAAGAACCCTATACATGATCGGGTATTTGCCCCTCCCAGCTTCCAGCCAGATTGCATTCCCTGCAAAATTGCCCCTCATAGATTCTATTGTTGTGCCAAAAAGAGCCCTGTCCGAGAGATAATCCATATATTCACCAGTTTGTACAAGTTCACAATCAACTTCATTTACCAACTTTTTCATTTTATTAGGAAACAAAAAACAATTAATAAAGAACAAAACTGCAATCTTCACAGCATCATCATCATTCTCCCATACCCTATTTGTAAATACGTCAACTATACATTTCTTATTTATACGAGCCACTCCCTTAAAGTATTTATCCTTCAAAATTTTACCCTCAAAACCAATTGTCATGTTTTTGGTTTTTTCGGTGCATTTCAAACCCATTATAATTGCAAATTCAACTAAGGTGAATTTTGCAATAATGTTATTAAAATTGAAGATCAGAATAGACTCATCTTCTTGAACAACCTCTCTTAACAATATGTTATGAACAATTTGAAGTTGCCAAAGCAACTGCTTCATATCAAGAAAGTAGCTAAAACAAGTCTCGTGGAACTTGAGCAACTGGTAAATTGTTAGAGTGGAAATCAACATGTTGCGTGCATTCAAGTAAGTCAGGCACCCAACCTTGGCACCCAACCTTGGCTGAGTATCTATCTTCAAGTTTAACAATACATTGATATTCCTGCAGGTGTATAATACCAGAATAACATGTTAAAAAGTGTATAATAACAAAATAAAAAGGTGTATAATATCGGAATAATCATTCCAATGAATATAACATCATTATACATCATTATATCAGAATAAACATTATAATAATATAACATCTTTATACTCTATTATCGTAGTTCAAAGAAAGTTGAACAGACAATACCACCATTCACTATCACATTTAGATGAATACGAATACAAGATTCGGAAGAGTGACATTTACTTGGTTCTCGGCATTTACGTTCGTCCTGTTGGTAGAGGATGAACACTCGTTCTTCATTGTAACAGTAAAAATCGCAAGTAAATGAATAACTGAATCAAAAAAACTGAATCGAAGAACAATAAGAGATTAGGGCACAAAAATGAAAACAACCTGAATCGAAAGCTAAATCGCAAGGATGTGATTTGCACGCATGTATACATATACATACATACATACATACATATATACATATATATATATATATATATATATATATATGAATGTATATATGTACGGTAATTCTGAATGAATAATACGGGTATAACATAAAAAATAATACATGTATAATATTTGAATAACGGAAAAATATGCATGAATAGTGGTATCATGTGAGGATAATATCTAAATAATTCATATATAAGAATTGTTCGGTCGTTTGACAAAAAAATTTAGAATGAATAATGCGAGGATAAACGAATCATACGCGCACATATATATATATATA
The DNA here is from genome assembly GCA_030144865.1 of Tinospora cordifolia. Classification (NCBI taxonomy): domain Eukaryota; kingdom Viridiplantae; phylum Streptophyta; class Magnoliopsida; order Ranunculales; family Menispermaceae; genus Tinospora; species Tinospora cordifolia. The sequence goes on along the minus strand of JAJIYU010021358.1, from coordinate 290 downwards.
TACTTTATTTATGACTCAATTGTCGGGACCCTTCCCTAGGCCGAAGGGCGACCCGACCGGCACGGCGGCTCAACGATTTGACTCATCGAGTCGAGTCCTCCCAACCGCCGTTAAGCCTTTACAACCTCGACATCCATGCCACATCAGAGTAATCTAAACATCCATTTAATTAAAGTGCGAAAGTAAACGATACATTACATGTTATCATGTTCCAAAAGTACAGTTTGACCATTAAACAGTTTCAGACATACAAAATATGACCGACCTCAGATAGAAACAAAAAGAAAACA